>JARJDS010006763.1:0-15052 GCA_030264155.1 Atheta pasadenae
CCTCCTCTCCTCCTCTCCTCCTCTCCTCCTCTCCTCCTCTCCTCCTCTCCTCCTCTCCTCCTCTCCTCCTCTCCTCCTCTCCTCCTCTCCTCCAATCCTCCAATCCTTCTCTCCTTACTAAAGTTCTATTAATAAAAACTAATTATCATAACTACCTATCCTAACCTCAATAAATAACTAATCACTTTAAACCAGTGGTAACAAAAGTTTGAAAAAAAATACTCTACTATTCCTCACAAGCAACTTATGATTTATTACTAATCTATAATCAAATTTCCTAACAACACAATATCCTTGAAAAGTATAGAAAACAAAACAAAAGAAAACTTTCTACCGCCTCCCTCATATATAAATGACCAAACCAATTACCATAGCAACGAAAATCAACACAAACAACAGACAAAACAAATAAAATCAAGCAGGCAAGAAACAAACAAAAATATAAATCAAAAAAGCAGCAAAACAACGCACACAATTGTCAAATGTGTTGCCTACAGTCGAACACTTAGTTTTCCTCGAAAAGATAACACCATCGAACCCGCACAGTATGGCGATCAATTATTAATTTATTTGGTACTCAGTTATAGTTATACTTCATTTGTTATCGGAAAATTGCCGACGCGCTCATCACGCGGTCCGATCATGCGTCGGAAATCCACAAGACCACGTCAACGCGACGCCAGCGAACGAAAACAGTTGCGACGCTGCCGCGCTGTGTCGTCGAGCTAGCTCTGGCCGAAACATAACCAAGTTTTAACGCTTTTAGTTAATAAAAACACAAACGAAACACACGGATTGGTTACACTTACATAGTACACAGTGCATCGATGATGAAATATCTTCTAAGAAAGATTAAACAACGGTTAATTAATTATTGAACAATTAGTTTCATAACCATTAATTAATATTTGTGTTTTTTTACAGTTCGACTCCAGGAAAAGGCAACGACGAGAACGGACCGACCAAAAATAACTCAGAAGGGCCTAATAATGATGGCGATCCAGCGTAAGTCAATTGTTTTTTTCTTTAAAATCAACACAAACAAAAAAACAAAAAAAAACAAAACAACAATTTCGTTTATGTGATCTTCCTAATGAAATATTCACATTTGTATCTCACATCATCTATTCTCTGTGTGGTTCGATCGATATGTCGAACAGATAACGTTTCGTCGTTTCATCAATCTATTTCCTGTTCACTTCCATTCGGTGCAAAACCCAATTGGATAATAATGTAATAATGTACTCACTAAACAGTATATGGTTTTTTGTTGGATAATGTAACACACAATTCAACTGACGCCATCTAGTTGTGAGTGGTTGTGATGAGTTATAATTAGTTAAGTTTTCAAGTGGTAGATGGCGTTAGGTGTTTGTAATTACTTGGCAATGCTCAAGATTCGTGTGTAACTTGTAGATTTGATGTTTAATGTTTTGTTTATTTGTTATTTCGTCGCCTGACGAGTAATTATTTGCTTGTTTGCATTCTACAGTCCGTCGTTGGAGGAGATACGAAGTTGGGGACGTTCGTTCGACAAACTGATGCGAAGTTCCGGTAAGTAATGCGTATGCAAACTCAAGCAACCCGTGGTGCACAATGTACACAAAGTTTGGTTTTAATACCGGCAAATTTTAATTAAATTTAAAGCCGCAGGTCAAAATACAAAAGTCTTATCTTTTTCGACAGAATTTACACTTGTAAATAAACACAATTTTTGGTCAATACTCCGCCATTTTGAATGTTAGCTTTACAACATTTTTATCATAAATGGGGGATAAGGTGTTTTATTTAATTACTGTTTTGGAAATTTAAATTTCAAGCTTTAAATAGGAAAGTTTTGAGGTTAAAGTGCAAACAAAATAATAGAAACGAAGTTATTATAGGTTTAAAATTGTTTTTTGGTTATAACTCCGCCATTTTGAATACAATTGTCACCAAATTTTAAACAAGAACAGAGGATAAGTTGCTTCATAAAATTATTATTTAAAAAATAGGAATTTAAAGTTATTAAAGGGGTTATTTTGAGGTTAAAGTGTAACCAGTTGATTTTTACATTGTTTATTGTGTTTTTAAATATTTTTAGGTTATAACTTTGCTATTTTTAATGCTATCTCTACAAAATTTTTAACAAATAAAGAATTTAAGTTGTTTTATTAAATGAATGTTTTAAAAATGTAATGTCGTAGCTCTAAATAGGAAAATTTTGAGGTTAAAGTGCAAAATAATTAGTTACAAGGTTACAAGTGTTATAAAATCTATTTATAGTCACAAATCCGCCATTTTGAATGCTATCTTCACTAAAATTTAAAGAAGCATAGAGGATAAACTGGTTTATAAGATTATTATTGTAAAAATTGGCATTTAAAACCATAAATTGGATTATTTTAACCTTAAATTGTAAGTAAATATTTGAAAAATCATTATAGTGGTTTTCAGTTTATTTTAGGTTATAACTCCGCCATTTTGAATACATTCTCCACCAAATTTGAAATCAAAGTAAAGGATTAGTTGTTTTTTAAAATGTTTGTCTTAAAACTTTAAATTTTAATTCAATAATTGTGTTATTTTGAGGTTAAAGTGTAAACACATATTTTTAAATTGTGTGTTTTTGAGTCACTTTAGGTCATAACTCCGCCATTTTGAAAACAATCATAACCAAATTTTCAACAAACATAAATAATAAGTTGTTTTACTAAATGTATATTACCAAAATAAGTTATCAACTTTGTGTTGTGGGTTGCAGCCGGTAGAAAAGTATTTCGCGAGTTTCTAAAACGCGAATACTCGGAGGAAAACATTCTATTTTGGCTGGCGTGCGAAGAGCTCAAGAAAGAAACCGGACCGGAAGCCACTGAAGAAAAAGCGAGAATCATATACGAAGATTTTATCTCTATTCTATCACCACGAGAGGTTAGTTTTTCAGCGTCCATATTTGAGGTTATTGTAATTTGTGGTTATGTATGTTGTAGGTGTCATTGGATTCGCGTGTGCGTGACATTGTAAACACCAACATGGTCCACCCGACTCCGGCGACATTCGACGAAGCCCAGCTGCAGATCTACACCCTAATGCATCGCGATAGTTATCCGCGCTTCGTCAACTCGCCGATGTATAAATCTTTGGCGCAGCAGGGCGGCGGCGACGCCGACAGCGCCTCCATGCTGCTCGACAACGACGACTCGCACGGTTAACCGCCTTCCAACACCGCTCGAGAGGCCTAACTCTCAGTGTTTAACTTTAAACCAAACAAACCAAAACGGACGAAATTAAAACAAAAACATAACCTAACAAAAAAAAACAAAACCATAACGGAAATAGACCGCATTGGCGATTAAAACCTGAACTAGTGTCGCAGTAAGTAAAGTCGATCAAATCGATATCAAGCGGCCTAAATTAAAAACAAAACATAACCTTGAAAAACAAACGAATTTTAAATTGACAAAAACAAAAGGTTGCAATAAATTTTGTGGCGTGTAAATGTACGAAACGCACAATGTACACATGTCAAGGTACGACAAGAAATCGGGGGATTCACACACATGCGACTTGACAATAAACAAAAACAAAAAAACAAAAAACAAGAAAACAAAAGAATTGATCAAGTACATTAATAACGAATACCAAACACACGACCTAAACTAACTGAAAAACGACATTAAAGCAATAGAAAACAGACCGAAAATATCGAACAAAATTATAACCTAGTTTATAAACTATTTGACAGTTTTGACAGTTGACACATTTCGACAGTTTGCACACCTGATTGTGATCTTTTTATATTAATTGTTATTGATTTGCAAATTGAATCGCAACCAATAAACGAAACCAAAGGTAACAAAGCAACCAAGATGGCGCTAATTATGACAGATGACATATGACACATGAAATGTATAGGTATTAAGTCATAAGTGATAAGTGATAAGTGTAGATAACGCTCACTATACACGCCAATAAGAAAAACGATGTTAAAAACAAAAAAAACTAACAATTTAGTATAACGCCTAACGCCACCTAGTGGTGGGAAGCTAACGGTAAAGTCAAAATGTCTCTTATTTATTAAATCAACTGAATTAAATTAATTTAACACAAACAACAGATTACTAATTTAAATAAATACCAGTAAATTTAAACAAAAAGGTGCGGGTTTGCGTCATTTACTTAAAATAAAAATGGCGGATAAATAATGTCGCGCTAATGAGCGCTAACAATTGAATCTAGTCTCGTCTAGTGTACAATTAATCGTAAGTAATGTAATGTAGTTTCAATGAATGATAATGACAACATAATGACAAACATTTTGGATTATAAAATGCAAAAATAATAACAAAAACCACGCACGTTTAATGTAAGAAGCAAAAACAATGAATGTACAATCCAATAACAACATGACTTCATGATAAATCGTAGTAGTTTGTAAATTCGTATTTAGTTTCGATCATAAACCAGCGCCATCTATGTGCTACGTTTTGATAAGTTGTGTGTTTTGTCACAAATCGTAATAATCACACAACTGATTCAAAACGTTTGTACTGGTTTTTGTTTGTGTTCAATCTATTTGAAATCATATTCAACAGATGAAACAATGAATTTCACAAAATGGCCGCCGCACAAAATGGCGGCGACGTAAATTACACAACCTGTGGTGTGTTGTGTCATCGATCTTTATTGAGTGTGTAATGTAGTCGAGTCGTTATATAAAGCGCATATCCGCACCTGGGGCCACCTCAGAGCTCGAAGGGTGAAAACGGCCCAGACCAAAATGTTACAGAATTTATGCGAGTAAGTAAGGCGCGTCGAAGTAAATCATTGAAGCCACAAATTATACAATATATCACCACGTCGTTTTACGTGTACGTGTACAAGTACCAAAATTCATGATTACCACACATTTTCACTACCCCTTTGTATACTTGGTGTATACATAACCTCTTGTACCTCAACCACATGTCAAAATGAACCTTTGTCCTTGGGCTCAACTTCGATCATCCTCTAACCTTAAAACTAAGTGTACATCACGTTGTTTTCGAACGTTGCTATTGTTTTTTTTTATCAATCAATTGTTTTTTTTTGTTTTTGTTTGTTTTTGGTTTGTGTAGTTTATTGCAGCCGTCATTCACCGACTCAAACAATACATAACGATGTGATAATACATTTTTTGGTGATGGCGGCGTTGACCATGCGTTGTCGCACAGTACATACTTAACCTTACATTTGTCACAAACTTAACACACATCAATGAAACAAATCTAACCTAGCGTGTCTAACCTCTAATTTTCTTTCGTCTTTTGTGTGTCACGTCACACTATTTGCACTTGTACTGCATTTCTAAAGAATTTTATGAATCTAATTGGGTTTTTTTGTTTGTTTTTGGTTTTGTTTTTTTCTCTCTGATAATTTTTTGTCTTCACTGATCCTGGTATTCTCTTGCGTCCTTTTCCTTGTGCTATCCAACTGTCCTGTTTCTTATGTTTAGTGCAGTAATAATAATCTGTGAATTAATATAAAAAATAAATATGAAATACAAGCAATTTGGGGGAGTTTTATTGATTTTTTGTTTGTATTTTTAAATCCTGTATAATATATAGATCATTTCAGAACGTGTAGTGATATTTATTTATTTTTACAAGTATTAAATGGTATATATATAAATATTTATTTGCTATATAGAAAAACAAAAGAAAAATAATAAACAGAATTTTTGTTTTTTAAATTTTCTGAAAAAAAGTTGTTCTTTTAATCTTTATAACTTTAAGGGTATTAATCGCATTTAATCTGGAATGGATTAATTATAAAGAAAATTTAACTGACTTTCTATTGGTATAAATTAAAATTAAGTTAAAAACCATCTTCTTTGCCGAATAATGTGTCAAAGTTGTAAAATCACAAAAAAATTTGAAAAAAAATTCAATTTTTTAATTTTAAATGCTTATAAATTTTAAAATATTATTTTCTTCTTAATAGGATTTAATCAGATAGTAAGAGCAACTAATTTTCTATAAATTAGACTCCATGAAAATAAAATTGTGACTTAATGAACCAGAGATAATCACTAATAAAGAAACCAAACCAATTGGGCAATTAAATTTCAATTTTTTTACTTTAAATGCTTATAATATCTAAAATATCATTTTCTTCTTAATTAGTTTTAAACAGATAGTAAGATCAACTATTTTTTTATAAATTAGAATCCATGAAAATAAAATTGTGACTTAATGAACCAGAGATAATCACTAATAAAGAAACAAAACCAATATGACAACGTTTAATAAAACTACTTTCGGTTATTGTTTATCCTTTATAACTTTTAGAGTCCTAATCCTATTTAATCTGGAATGGATTCATTACAAAGAAAATTTAATTGCCTTTCTATTAGTATAAAGCAAATTAAATTAAAAACGAACTGTTTTGCGCAACAATTCGTTAAAGTTAGAAAATCATAACAAATGCTGAAACGGAATGACTTGGATTGGAAAGTAGTTTTACGCTAAAAGAACACACAATTAACAATAAACAAATTAGTGCCGTATTTTGTTTCAGAAAGGCTCCAGCGATTGATTGGCTCGAAGAATTCAAATGCAAAAATTGAAACAGGCCAAACATCACCTAAAAATAAAATAATAATTAAACAATAAAAATTAAAAAAATGAATACAAATTGATCATAAAGCTGAATTTATTAATGTCTTGTCTGTATTTCGTGTATATGTGTATGTAATGTTTTCAATACCATCGTCATTATCTTATCTCATGACTGATTCAAATGCACGTAAAACCAGCCCGATACCAACCACACCCGCAACCAAACATGATTATTTTCATTTTCTTGTTAAAAACTAAGTAAGAATAGTACAAACATTATATTAATATTATTCCTATACTCCTTAAAACACGATTGTATAATATTACAAATTTTCTTGATAAGTTAAAATCGTATCGTATTTAATTATGTTAATCGTAATGTATAAAATTGGAAAATCCGCGAATACTGTGATTTAGCCTTTGCTCTCGACGATGACGGTGTTTAATCCTCCGGGAACTACTTTGGTTTTGTATTGCTCAGGGATTGGATGTTCCACCTTTAAACAAACCAAAGAAAATTAATTAAAATTTTGTAACCGGCAATGATTTTATGAACTTACATATTCTCCATTTGGTTTCGGGACTAGAACGTTCATCTCCGAAGACTTTGAACTAATAATTTCCACATCCAACGACTCATTGCTCAAATACATTTGGCAGCCGTCAGTTTTGTCGATAGAAATCGTCGGCACCTTATTCAACACTTGCATCTGCACCGATTGGCAATTAATGAACTCAACGCACGATACCAGACTATCAAAAACAACCGATGTCTTTTTGCACGAGTCCAAAGTAATAGAATTAATTTTTCCTTTGACAGTGACAGTGGAATCGGTGCATTTAAACAAATAAACCACATTATTCATTTCGGCACCGTCCACAACCAGATTATTATTACCTTTCTGGTATTCAATCATCCATTTCTTACCATCACGATTAAAAACTGGTGGTTTATCCACCGGTGCTCTAGGTGCACCCACAGCTGTACTCATACTTCCTGGTGCTTTAAACGGAGCTGGACCAGTACGAAGCGTTGGGTTTTTATGTGTTTGCATGTCAGACGTAACCTTTTTCAACGACTTGGTAATGTCAGCGCCTTGATTAATCTGATCAAACAACGCAGACCTGTCATTGCTAGGATCAATTGACATGTCACTCAAATCACACATGGCTGGTGGTGGTGGTGGTCCGGGTGGTGGAGGAACACCCGAAACGCCGCCAGCTGCACCTTTACCAGACCAAACCAATCCAGTAGTATGGTATTGCTTGACAAACGCTTGCAGTTCCGTCAAAGTCTGAACCCAAGACTTCACCCAATCGACATGCTTCTTATCCTTCTCCTTCCAATCCTTCAACACGCGATTCGTATAAAACTGCCCCGCATCGTTCATTTCTTTCACATACGGACCAGGCGTTGGACTCACAGCAACCCATCCCAATGCGGGAATACTCTCACTGATTGCTGATAGATGATTGAAAAACGGTGAGCCGCGGTTTTTTTCACGAAATTCTTGAATCTGTTGAATGCACTTGGCAGTAGGTTGGATTAAATTGTTGATTTCGGATTGGGCTGGTTGCTTGCACTCGCTGGCCATGATGATGTATTGCAGTTGAGTGTCAAATGCATTTTTTACCATGGCGGCATGGCTGGCAATATCTCCGCCTAATTGTTGAGATACAGCAAGGAATTGCGCAAGAGGGCCTTGCATTACATCTTGATAGCCGTACACACTCATAGCGATTGTTTTAGTTTCTACTTTTGATTGGTTACTTGGTTTGATTGTGACTACGGTTTGTTCTTCGATTGATACTGGAGAATCCTCCACAAGATCAATGTCAGGCGCTGGGGGTGGTAGAGGTGTTTCCAATGGCGTGTCCAAAAAGTCTTGTAATGACGCACAAGAACTTAACTTCCTATAAAATAAAGAAACAATCAAATTATTTTTTTGCAGTTTTTAGGAAACACAATAATTACAGAATTTCTTGTACTGGTTGGCAAACGTTTTCTAGGCGTGAGGTGACGTTCTCAAGACGTGAAACTAACTGTTCCAGTTCTTGAGAATGTGGTAGATCTGGAAAAATTTTCCAACTTTAGAATAGGAATGAAAGTTTGTACCAAAAAAAAAGTGAAAACAATAAAATTTCACATTCCAAAACTGAATTCTTCATTTTAACCCTCATAACTTCAAGGGTATTTTTCCCATGTAATCGGGAATAGATTCATTTTATAGATAATTTAATTTTCTATTTATTAGTATAAATCACAATTAAAATAAAACCAATAACACCATCTAAGAGTAATCCATTAATAAAGATAAAAATTCGTTCAAAATTAACTAAAATATATGAATTGCTTCGCTTTTCCTAAAGATAACTCCTAAATAATTAATGTTTTTAATTTAATTAATTAATTAATATTGATTTACCCTAAAAATAAACCAAGTTTCATTAAAACAAGCATTAGAAACCCAACCCTATGCTGTAACTTTCTAAAAGGTCGTAACAAAATAAAAATGACATTTTTATCACAAGCCAGGCCCTTTTCCCTGCCCCATGTGCCGTTATACGGCGTAATATATAATATGCAGGATGTGCACACATTCCGCTCTAACAATATACAACACACTCAAAGCAGAAAATGTCAACGACATTTGACTATCACGTAAATCACAAAAACCGCAGTCATAACGCAACGTCAGCGAAATAATTTGCAAATAAATAAAACGCAAAAAATAACAATTATACAAGCAAGTGTAGGTGTTTAGAACTTTTACGCTCTAAAAACGTAGACATAGTACAAGCAAAGTAAGCCAAAACACAATAAAATGCCAATTATTTATCATTAAAAAATGTTTATTCATGTCTTTTATTGCTTTACTAGGCTTGGAGGCGTAACTTAGGTTGCACCTTTTATTGCTAATGTTTGTTGCTGTTTGTATAGAAATGTTTGAACGGAAAGGAAGGTCAATAAAACGCGAATTAGACCAACGCACACTGTCATGTTGTTTAGTTACGAGTATGTTTAGAAACGGACAGCTACCAATAGTGCTAGTATTGGTTTAAGGAGATGTATGTGTAGTATGTGAATATAGATAGTACGGAATCCAATTATGGAGAAGATCAAAGTGAAATCCACCTTAATATGGACTTATCTTTGACCGGCCATCGACAAACAGTACGATAGTAGTCACGAAAGTTACCGATGTGCACTAACTAGATTAAATGTTCAATAAAAATACAGTAAGGTAGAATAATAACAAAATAATTAAATAATAATTAACATGAGTAGCCGAAAACTATTACATATTTTAAAATAAGTTCCTAAATTTAAAGAATATAATGTTTTTTTTTGATAAAAACCCAAAAAACCATAATATTACTTTATATGCGTTGCTAAAAATAACTCTAAACCAATGAAAATCAACCAAAAATGCACTGACGCGAGTCTAAACTTAAAATCCTAAGATTCTAAAATGTAGAGACTCAAATCCAATGAAATCTAGAGAAAACTGTGTGAAAACACACGCGCCTGAGATATTTTTATCTACGTCCCACTTGGCACACTAACTTAAACATAAAATACATATACAGTGTATTATAAACTTATATAACAAACCTACAAAATATAAACATAAATAATTTTCTTTTTTTTTAATGACAAACTCACCAACACTGGAAACAGTTGGACCTAACGGATCAAAATGTACTTTATGTTCGTTGGCGTTTTGTGCAGCATTCAATAATTCCGAAAAGAAGCGATGCCTCCTCAACGCTAACTCATCCTTTCCAATCGGTGTAGCTGGAGGTTCTTGGGTGCCATCTCGCTCGTCTGCCTCCGATTCTTCAGAAAACCATTTCGGCAACGCTACATGCACTTGCCCTTTCTGCAAAGGCTTTCCCATATTCTTGGCTAACTTAATAGGAGGCCCCACACCTTCTTCAAAGACTTCATCATCACTTAGCACTAAATCAACATCGTCATCCCCCAAATCTTCATGGGGTTTCACATCAAGACCGTTAATTTGTATCTGGATATCAGTTTGCGATAATTGTGAACTAGTAGATAATTTAGGAACATTGGCAATAACAGTAACTTCGGATACAGTGGAATCTTCTTTGGAAAATGAAGATTTCATTACACTATCTCTAATAATATTAGACGATAATGATGATTTATCTTCAAAAGAAGTTTTACCACTTGGGAGTTTATCTATAGAATTATCTAAGGACGAAGATTTATCAATGGATGTTTTGTCTAAAGATTTACCGCTTTTATCTAAGGAAGAAGATTTATCAATAGAAGATTTTGTTGTTAATGAAGTTGATTCTTCGGGTAACTCCAAGGAATGTTCAAACTTTGATTGTTTCTGTAAAATTTTCGTTGCTTCCAAATTGGGTTTCACGTTATCATTCGTTGTTTTGTCATTTTTGGTATCTTTAACATCTTTAACTTCATTAACTTCATTAAGACTATCATTTTTATCTTTCAAACTATCCGAATGCGGTTGATCAACAATGGCTCCACCACTCACAATCAAATCCACACCCTTCTCTTGTTTTCCTTGATCAACATCGTCAATATTATTATCACATATCCGCTTATCATCATCACCATGTTTAACATCCGGTTTCTCATCGAACAACTCATACTCGCTTTGAGTTTCAGCATCTTTCGTTTCTTTTTTCTTCGATTTTTTACGCCCACAACAATTTCCAAACATTTTCGCACAAATCTAACCCCGAAACTGTTTTTAAACCTTAATATCTCAAACACTCACACAATTTTCACAACCGGATCGCAAAAGCACAAAGATTAAGTACACAAACTAATATTTAAATATTGAAAGTTAACAATTGTGTGAAAATACATTATTTTAATTAATATTGAAGATTCTGCTCTGGTGCACTGTTCTGGAAGCCGGGAAAAGTGTAAATATCACGTTCACATCGCGCAGCATCCCTTCCAAAGATGCTACGCCCCTAGTTGCAAAACCCTAGTTAAAGCCACCCCTAGTTTTGGGGATGTAGAGTAACCTAACAAGCGACATCTTGCGGGTTTTTGGATCATTTAATAAATAAAAATTTTCCTTTGAATAACAAGAATGTACTTACAAACTAATCAAAACAAAAAATACTTAGAATTTAACTTCAATACTGTCAATGATGAGTAATTGGATTTGTTACAATTTTATCTAGAGTGTGTAATTTATCCAAATTTGATAAAGCTGATGTGGATTCACGTGATAATACATTACCTTTTTTGGTGTGATTTAATTAGATAAAATAAAATTAGGATATCCTGGTCCACTGGTTGGTTGTTGCATCGATATATTTAACATTACACACTACACATAACTGCTGACGTCAATTTTATTGCTCATCGTTTCTTTTTGATAGAAATGACTAAACTATATTAAACAATTATTATTCAACGTAATATTAAATAAACACCGTGTGTTTTGTTACTAAACGTAACAAATTTTGTTTTATAATAATGTAATATTAACTTAACCTAGGTTACAAAAATAAGAAAATTTTGTAGTAGTAAAATAAAATAATGTAAGGTTAGGATTTTCAAGGCACACTACGACAATATCTTACTTGTTTTGCTTGTTTCTTGTGCGTTCGTGTTTTGTTCTGTCCACGGTCATTGTCAAAACATATCAACAAAGGCCCTAACGGCATTATCGCCGTACTAACACACAGGTTTGCCAACCGTACAAAGAATTCACGCAATTCTTGTACATTGTTTCGTATGATCGGGGTAATTATTGAAGAATTATTGAATTAAAATTTGTAGTATTATACTCACCGGTTTGTTGGGCGTAATCGACGATAAGCACGAACGTAACGCGCACCGACGAACGATTGTTGGCGTTTGTTGGCGCTGGGCTGGCGCGATTGCACTGCGGATTCGGCGTGTATTTTGAGTGAATGACTCACGGACTCACACGGCCACACTCGGCGTAGACCGGTGAAGATAACAAAAGTAACTGTAATTTAGTGAACGTACCAAACTCGTTGCAATTTACAACGCTAGTTGGCGCTGGCAGTGAGGTTGTATTTGGTTGTACTGGCACAAGCCCCACCAAGGCGCTGTAAGCGGGTTTTGTGGTTTTGGTGGGGGCAAAGGTGACAAGCAGTGACAAGGCAAGCGCATAGTTTGTAACGTTTGTAACCTTCATCATTTCTAACAGCTTCTTGTTTGTGAAAAGTTTGTCATCTTAATCATTTTCCCGTGAACTAACTTTTAACCGTTAACTTTTGTGAAAAACGATTGCACGATGTGTTTCTGCTTGCAATAGCAAAGGTCCGGAGGTGTTATTTCATAGTTTTCCTAAGGGACGTGGATATTTAGAGGTGAGTTTAAATAACATGTTTTAGAGTTAGAGAATATATATTTGTTTTAATTTATTTATTTGTGTTATAATGAATGGATCATTTGTGTGGGAAGAAAAGATTTACGACTCAAGACAAGAGAGACTGTATGTAAAACATATCTAGTATGTCATAATCATTGCTCTGCAAAACAACACATTGTTCGAAATCACAATAAAAGTAATATTTGTGATCTGTGGTATGACCCAGTATGACCCCTAGCTTTGACTGTCTTGGACTGGTTCAGTCCATTCAGTGTGGCTGCTGAATTTTGAATAAGAAGACACGCTTTTACTAAAACGCGCTTCAGCACTTGCTTTGAGTTACGTTTAGTAGCATGCATTTAACCTTTATACATTTATAAAGCTATTAACAGCCATAAACAATGTGAAATTGTTTCGTATTCTTTATAAAATGGTTGTCAGCAACTATCAGGTGTGCAGCCATCACTTTTGTGCTGGTCAATTAATCGAAGTCAATGGTTGCAATGTATTATATATTATTAATACTATTCTTAATAGGTGTGTAAGGCATCAAGTTACAGCATAATTTTTTGTAGCTGCACCCATTGCTGTTTCCGAAGGAGAGGATGTCATAGTAGAATAGGCTCCACCTCCATGGGTTAATCATGATTTAGTGATGGAAGTAATTGCTGAGGCACAAAATTATTTGTATCAGCAGTTAACACAAGTTTCAATACTGGTATGTTGTTAAAATTTTTTAATTTGTTTAAAAGACTAATCAGATGTGTTTGTATCTAAAGGTAACATAAGTTTCGATGCTTGTATTTTGTTAAAAATTGTTAAATTGTTTAAAAAACTAATCAGATGTGTTCGTATCTGAAATTAACACAAGTTTTGATACTGGTATTTTGTTAACAATTGTTAAATTGTTTAAAAGGCTAATAAGATGTGTTTGCCTGTTTGCACCGATGTCTCCGGAAAGAAAAGGTCTGATATTTGGTGTATATTCTATGATCTCGTTTATTTCGTTGCATATAGAGGATAGAGGTATATTTGATTTTTTGGCCAATATTTATTTTTTTATCCGTAGATATTTATGATATTTACAAACATTACAATATGTGTGTTTTATTTGAGCTTTCTTAGATTCGTGGCGCTACCTAGTGGCCAGTAACACTAACTACATTATGTGTTACCGACATTTGCAGGGATCTGTATTCGTTAGTTACAGCACCCGCCACTAGAATGCGCCACCAGTTTGTATTTTTATATAAATTTTGTATACAGGAAAAAAGTATAAGTAACGAGAAAACTATACAACTTTTTAAACATTTTTTTGCATTCCGCAATTACTTAGGAGACTGGCAACAATTTCCATTATTTTGTTTTGTACATTTCCAACTTTTAATTTTCCGACCAAGAATTCTTCAAGACTAACTCCTTTGTTACTTTTTCGGCGAAAAAAACCTATTATGAGCTAGAAAAAAATAAAAACTTCTGTAAAATTTAAAATATTTATTTTGCAATCCAAATATGCAATCAATTTTCATTTTTTTTTTGCAAAACACGTCCTGGAAAATTGACCATAATATATTTTTTAATTATATAATTATGGTTTTGATCAGTTTTGATGTTTTTATAAAATAGCCAGTTTTTATAAGATACGTGGCGCTACCTAGTGGCGAATTACACTAGTCACATTATGTGTAACTTAAATTACAGGAATCTCTATTCGTTAGTTACAACACCCGTCACTAGAATGCGCCACCAGTGTGTATTTTTATATATTTTATATGTAAAAGTAACGAGAAAACAATTCAAATTTTTAAACATTATTTTGCATAATCATATTATTTTTGACACTGGCAACAATCTCCAATACTTTGTTTTTCACATTTCCAACTTTCAATTTTTCAAAATTTTTGAAGGCTCCCTTGCTACTTTTTTTCAGCTAAAAAAGTAAGAAATTAAAAACTTTTTTTTTCATATTCACAATATTTTTGAGATTTGCAAGAATCTCCAATAGTTTGTTCATTACATTTCCAACTTTCAATTTTTCAAAAGTTTTGAAGGCTTACCCCTTGCTACTTTTTTTCGGCTAAAAAAATAAGAAATTCTATACATTTTTTTGCA
>JARJDS010006792.1:0-19948 GCA_030264155.1 Atheta pasadenae
CATAGGTTAAAAAGGAACTATTCAACTAATAAAGAAAATTTAGAACAGGAAAATTGGTTAAAATGAAGAGGAGATATATGCAATTTTCCATGACGTGTTTTGAAAAAAGCACAAAATTGCACAACTTTGAAAGCCGAAAAAAAATACTTCGGGGATGTTTCAAGGCTTCAATGAAATCATAGCTTAAAATTGCCCTCTTTAACTATAAAAGAAAAATAAGAACATGAAAATTGGCCAATATGGAGAGGAGATACGTGCAATTTCTTATAGCGTGTTTTCAAAAAAACACAAAATTGATAACCTTTGAGCGTCAAAATAAAATACTTCGGGAATGTTTCATGGGTTTAATTAAGACATAGCTTAAAAAGGCCCTCTTTAACAATAAAATAAAAATAAGAACTTAAAGTTAACCAATATGGAGAGGAGATATGGGCAATTTCTAATGACGAAATGTTTCATTCGTTTCATTTCCTTGATATTTTACCATATGCAACCAACTGTACAACTAATAATACTACAACAACATCAAGCAACATTAGCAATATTAAGAGGATTTAAAAACTAAATATTAGCCAAAAATGACATTTCGTGATTAAAACTTATTCTAAAAAAGGGCTCTGTACAATTGTGGATATTTAAAATAGTACAAAATACCTTTTTAGATTCTAATACAAAGTCTTTTGTTTAGATAAATCCTTGTAATCAATTTTTGCAGTGTTATTTGGGTTGCCGACCCAACATTGATTTTATTATACAAGTTTATGCCGTTTATGCCTAGTTACAATAATTTTTTTGAAGTGACTATTCAACGACATATTATTTTCATGCTTAAACTATCGTTTAAAAACAGAAAATTGGACTTAATGAAAATTCTAGAGTGTAACCGCTTAAATTTATAAAGTTCTTGTTGAGAAGTGCTGCGTAGAATGTTGTAGAATGGTTTGTCCAGCTTTGTCAACCAATTACAGTTGAGTATTCAACTGAGCATGCGTATTTAACAGTTTAGTTCGAAAGTCAAAGTGTTATCAATCGATACAACCACAATTAGTTACTTTTAAAACTATAATTAACATAGTAACAATATAAGTAAATAAAATAAATGGATTAAAATACAAAATAACACAATTGCGCAACGCAAATATAAACTTGTAACTCAAGTTGCATACCGTACTATCTTAAGTAACAGCAACCAAAGGAACTAAAGGCATGAGGCATTAAGGCACAACCGGTAGTTGTTAATAAATAAATAAGCAATTTATAAAACGCGTACTGTATCAAGAGGTCGCATTTAGGTCAATAAAACGCCTGCAATAACGTCGAGTGACGCCTCTGATTTGTGCAATCTCCGAAATTAAAACATTTATTAGTTAAGGTTAGCAATACTCTGTGATCAGCTCTGAAATACTCGCATTAACACATACAAATGATTGTTCATTTTACTTACAGATAATCCATCTCTAAAAATATTGACCATGGTACGAAAGTCGACTAATCGACATCTTCCATACATTACTTGTCCTTGTTTGCATATTCATTCATATTAAGCCATAAAATGCTTGTTAATGTGTTAGAAGCCAAAGCGCGTGTATGATTATTTATTCATGTTGATATTACTTACATTTTCCTTGCGTGCAATCGATAAAAATGCTATTAATATAATTTTCGCCCCGAAATAGACGATTATTAGTGTAGCAAGTGCTGAATAATTACTGAAAACAACAATCGAACGCGCTAAAATGCTATTCAAACTATTTGTAAGCCAAATACGAAATCGACGCGCAATTGTTACCAGTGATTACCGTTTGTTCTTTTAGTTTGTGCTTCTTACGTCATTGCTGCAGCAAACTGAAAGTGGTGGGCACACGCCAGGAGTGCAATGCGTATCGGATATTGCGTTTACAATTGTTGCTGAAGTATTCAACAATCCGGTGGATATTGGTGTGCGACTATATTGTCCAAGGGGACATCATTGCGTCAGTAATTCGGAATCACCGTAAGTTTTTATCAAATACTTTTTACACCACAAACTCACTTACTACAAAACTAAAATTTGTATGCGACGTTTTGCGCAATTGTTTTAGTTGTCACCCTAATTATGTATCTCCTCCAACAACCACAACCACAACTACAAGACGCCCAAAATCTAAACGGTCAAAAACAACCACAACTTCAACAAATGAAAGTAACAATAAAACTCTCACCGTGACAAGCACCGAAGCTGCGTCTTTGAGTATATACCCTCAAAATTCTAACCAAACTTTAATTTATTTTAATATAACCTGTTTTGTAGCATTTTTAGGTGATATAACGTGCGATGGACCTGGATATTATCCCGCAGCTAATTGCAATGAGTACTACGAATGTTCACCATTGTTCAAGTGGTTTAAAGCCACTTTAGGTACATGCAAAGAGGGTTATTTCTTTAGCGAAGTTAACAGACCCTGTAGCATGCCACCAAATGTAGTTTGCACAGAAGTAGCTGCAGTTACACCTCGTGGGTAGCATTTCAAAATAATTATTTACAAATATATTATGTTTAGTTGACAAATTAATCAAATACATTAAATATAAATTAAAATAATGATTTTTGTTTTATATTATTTAAGAGGTGAGAACGATGGTTGGTGAAGTAACACAACGTTCGTAACCTCAAATGCTTTTACTAAATTTCAGGTGTTTCATAACAAGATAAAGTTTCCTTGATTTCAAATGATACTTCTTTCTCAATTTGATTACCATTATCATCAACGCATCTACACTCACCTCTACGGCATTGTAATTTTTTGTAATTACCATTTGCAGTGCATTCCGGTCGTTCTAAACCGGAAATCAATAAATTTGCACGCGCACAATTACAATTCATGTCAGCCACGCCAGGATCATCGCGGCTTAAAGTGTAGTTTTCAATTTTATCACCGTTTGAATCAGCACAGAATACTCTAAAAATGTAAGGTTAAAATGTTTACAAAAGAAACAAAACGGCTGTTATCAACTTACTCCTTGTCGTTTTTTTGAATCGATGCAAAATTACCATCCATTTGACAATTAGCATATTCTTCACTGTAAACATCGTAACCTTCAAGTGTAAACTCTTGATTGTCTGCATAATTTCGGTTATAACGTTCTTCACATGCGTGGTAATAATCAAATTCTGTGTGAGTTTTGTTGTCAACTTTTACAGAAACACATAATGTGAGTTAATTTAAATAAATTATTGAAACAAACAAATACTTACAACATGGGAGCAAATTTGGATGTACAGCCGTGATGTTGACCAATGGCTGATCAGGATAAGTTGGAACACCATCAGACTTATCAACACATAAACATCCTTCGTCATCAATTTGATCAATACATTGAATTGGGTCAAAACTACCGTCGGGCAAACAACGCATTTGAGACCAAGTATTACCAAAATTTCCTAGTTGTCGTACAGATTTTGCATTATGGCGTGAACATGTGCAATGTAAAAGTTTTGATGCTAAAGGTGTGAAGGGAATTTCACCAAAAATGCGACCTCCGTATTCGTCTTGACAGTAACAACTAAAATTAAATAGTAAATCAATATAATTATAATTATTTGAATAAATAATCTAAGATGGCATGATATAAAGTTGGTTATGTTAGGTTATAATAGTGGTTAAATAAGTCCATAAATGCTTTTTACTTACATCTCCCCAGGAACGCATTTATAAGACGCGTAAAAACCATCACCATCACATTCAGGACGTATTTGTAAGTTACCCACATTGCCACTCTCAACTGCTTCATCGTATTTTAATTGTTCTTTGGAGCAATCCATATTAAACTCTTTGAAACAAAAGAAAACCCCGAAAATATATAAATTACGTGTTGTATTGTAGCGCATGCGCATTACTTACGAGGTATGAGTATAGGTTCGTCATCCTGAACAACTAAAACATAATTTTCAACAAATAATATAAAATATATAAGTGAAATTAAAGTTTTTTTTTGCAAAAATTACCTGGTAAATCATCCAAATTCATAATGTTTACTGTGGTCAAATCCAAATCATCCTCAACTAAAATAAACCAATAAAACATAAATAAATAATCCTAGATATATTTAAGTTCGAAATAGGGTTACTTACGAGGTAAAATATCAAGCGCAGGTAAGTTATCAAATGAAGGTGAAGGTGGCGCTGTTTTAACAACTTCCGCCACTAAAATTACAAAAAACAACATTTAGCTTATGTGAAACTGTTGTTAGTCGACGTGGTTGTCTAATTTAAGACAAAATACACACAAAAGACAAAAGAACTTAGCGAAAACGAGGTAATGCTTATCATCGTTGCAATGATTTGCTTAGATGGCGCTGAATATCATTTTCTTACTTGGTCTACATCTTGATTCTTTTGTTACCAGATCAGTAAAACAATAAAGTCCAGGTCCACACATATGCGTCGGCACTATACCAGTAGCTTGACCAACGGGACAAACATCATTTAATCCTTTAACATAAAACAATAAATTATAAAAAATATATGAAATGCAAGGTTATGTTTGTTATACCTAAATATGCGATACAGTGCGGACAACAGTTACACGCATCTGGTGATAAAGCTTCCCATCCATAGAAATCAGCGGCTCCTGCTGTACAATTCGGTGGTACTTCGGGACAAATACTCCCTTGTTCAGCCGCAGTTTCACAAAAATCCTTTGCGCATCTTGCAGGTAACGCAGTGGTCTGTACTTGAGCTAATGTTGAAGAATAAAATGCGGCACATGCGCACAGGACTAAAAAAACTTGCACAAACTGCATAGTTATAACCTAAAAAAAGAAATAAAACATAACCTACTATTATAAGAATAATAAAATGTTAAAACTTGAATATTAATGGAACAAATTACAACTAATTTAACATTTTAATATATTATCATTTTTCATTGCATTGCATTGCATTTTCATGTTACATTAATCGTTTCTCGCGTATTTTCGCACCAGACTGCGTCATATCGTCAATATCTTCAATGTCAACTTTACAACATTTCATTGTTTTTTTTTAAATTTAATTTTTAGTTTAATTACATTTTGTTTGTTTCTTTAAATATATTATGGTTATCGCTTTGTTTAATTTGTTTATCTCGTGATTGATTGTGTTTAATGGAGTGACATTTGCCCTAAATGTGTTCGGTTGTAATTTGTTGTTATTGTTACCTTAGTTTAAGTTCAACCTAATTTACTCGCTCGCACCAAACACAAAATGTTGTCTTTTGTTTTATAATTTTACATACACATTCACACACATCGATTATTTTACTTTGTTTTACTTTTGTTGCAAACAAAAGACGAATTCAGTGCAATAGTTTCAGTTAAGTCGAACAACAATAAGAGCACAGGTTTTAACTTACGAAATATCAACGATCAATCAACAACGTTCAGAATATTCAGAAATGTTTGACAGGAAATATTGGTATATGATGTGGTGATGCATCAATGCCAATGCGATGACTGAGGTGATAGATAAATATCTTATCAAATTGCGGAGTAGATAATAAAACATTTTATCATTGTACTGATAAATAACGAGTCAGAATTTTAAGAATTAGGAGCTTCCGTTAAAAATTTTCGTCATAATTATAAGCTCCGCATCTTAATACATTCAAATAATAACAATAAATGTACAATGCAATAATCGTTTTGTTGTTTTTTACCTAAGCAATAACTAATAGATTAAAATAGTTACGAACCGAATGCGCATGCGCGCACTGATTACAAAATTATCTAATTCAACTAAAATGTACATAATATGCATAGATCACAATTAATAATTAATTACAGAGAATAAATAAATTCTTTTAAATCTTTGTTTTGTAGTTTCACTGCATCATTGCATTTTGAAAAGTTTGCGAAATGGCGGTTCAGCGATATCATAAGTCGCCATCTTGTATGTGTATTAATTATATACAAATAAATGAACTTTTAACTAAAACTGTAGATTCACTAACAAGCGCTTCACTCTTAGGCATGTCGACGTACAATTAACATTCCTAAAAATAATCAAAATATACGCAAATTAACTGTAATTTTGTCGTCAACTCGTAATTTGTTAATATGCACTTTGCAATGTGTAATAATATGTAATAGGAATGTATCAGCTGCGTTTTTCTAAACATATTTGACTTTAAATAGTCACAATGTCACTTTAATTCAGTGTATAACAGTGTATAAAGTGACACGGCGCCATTTTGTTTTTTATATTAATGTGTAAAATGGTGTTGATGATGAGACAAGGACAATATGTTTATGTATATAATAGAACAACATCCATCAAAGCGTCTAACAACTATAAAACGATTAAAATTTCATTTTCGCATTTCACGCGTTCTATAACTATCATAAGTTTGCCGTATTTATGTTTTTTGTTTATTGGTATTTCTCCTATGTTTTGTTCCGCCGTGTTCCGATGCTAGTTTGTTTCTTGAATATTTCTTTGTGTAAGACTAAAGTTTCTATGTTTGAGAAAGAAGGTTCAATATAATCAACTTCCTCGCCCTGCGTGGTTATTGTTACTACAAACGACACCCTACGTTTCGTTATTGTCGCATTGAAAAACAACATCTCCCCTTCCTCCCTTCTGCCCTGTTCCCCCCACCGTACTGGTTCGGTTACTTCTTCGTCAAGTTCGCCATTACACAAATACCAACTAAATATCTTACATCCATAATATAGTAGTTAATAGGTAATAAGGAGATTGTAATATTATAAACATTATGTGCAGATTTGCTTTGGGTTGTTTGCTTCTTTGCTTTACTTCTTTCCTTCGTTCGGCGATCTTTTGATCTTCTGTGTTTTGCTTCAGGTTCTGGTTCGGTTCTGGCTCACGCGATTCATGTGCCCGTCGTTTTCTTTTCGTACCCGTTCGTGTTCAATCATGGAATAAAAAGGCAACGGTTTTGTTTTATGGTTACTTAGATGTACTAGGCGCGCGCCTCGAGGTGTGTGGTGCATCCTGCGACGAATTGGTATTTAAACGTTGAAACGCGTTTCGGAACCGTCGGCCAGCATCAGCGTCACGGTGCGATTGTTAATCCACACTAATCGGGCCAATCGCATTGGGTTTAAACGACTTACGTCTGCGATTGGTGCTGTTGAATACGATTTGACGCAGCGCGTTTGTGACTGGCCCAATCCAAACATTCCTTTGGCAAAAATTAACAAATATAGTTTGGAAATAAAGTGTGGGATTGGCTGATTTGAAATTACCTGTGCTTGTTTGCCAAAACGATAATTTATTATCACCGCTCGAATAACTGACTAGATACTTCCCATCTGGGCTGAAGGCGGCGGCCGTAATCGCAGTTGTATGTGCGTGAATGGCCGTATTTTTTCCTTGGCGTAGTTCGTACAATGTCAAAGTACCATTGTTAGCACCAACTATAAAGAAATTAAAATAAAAACTCAATCCAAACCTAAATTTTTGAAAAGTTTAAAACACTTGTTGTAATTTACCTGCAATTCTTCTTGTAGACGGACAATGTGACACTTGATTAAACCTACAAACAGCAGGAAAGACATCCTGTAACCCCTTAGTTTTCAAATGCCCCGGATCGACACAGTGCAGAATAATATCCATAAGTTCCACCAATAATTCCGACATCTCGTTGGGCATTTTTTCGATAAGTAACTCGACACTGCGCAGAATCTCTGGTTTTGAACGGTGCAATACTGAATTATTAACATTAACATTCAAAGTCTGCGGGTTTTGTTGCAACGCGTTGTAACGCGCGACTTCTTTCGCCATTGTGGTTATAAACGCAGCAGGCCTGTAAAATATATCCACTCAAATTACTCTCACATTTTTTTGGGAAAATTATAAGGGGCGGAGTTAGAATCCGTCCATATAGCTGATAACATGATAAATTACCTTGCTGTAGCAATTAATGTTAAAGCATGTCTTGCAGTGCGACATGAATCCGCCGCCGGCGTTAGAGGCAAACCATACGTCATACTAGGCACTAATCGGTCAGCGTCTGCGCACAACTCCAATAAACCTAACAAAACCTTACTAATATCTAAGTAAGGCTCCCACACTGTAAATCCTCGCCCAATAAGATCAATCGCCGCACGCCTCAAAGGAATATGCGCAGGAAACTTGGTACTAGGTGGCGTTAACAACAGATGCGACAAAGCCAATGACGTTAACCTGGCTAGATTATTATTACCAATACCAAAACCATCAACAAAAGATCCTCTACGATCATTAGCACTTTGTCTTCGTTTATTACTATCCGTCGTAATGTCCTGCCCAAATTCAGCACCGATAACACCCAATAAAACCACAGCCGTAGTTTGTTTGCGTTTAAGTTCAGACAAACTCGCAGGTTTACGAATTTGCTCTTCTTCTTCTTCATCGTACTCTTCCTCCATAGCTTCAGGTGTACCAGGTTGTACATTATTCATCCCCGGATTCGCAATCGCTTGTTGATTTATCGGTTCAGTCTGCGTGTAAGTCGGCAAGTACTGCGCCCATGAATCAACCAAAGCTTTCCGACCTTTAGGTCCTAACCTACCCAACTCAGCAAGTAACAGCGCCTGCGCTGCTTCACGCACTTCAACACAATGATGTTGCCAACGCTTAGCCATCATTTCCACCTGCGGACGTTTAAACTGTTTAGCACCATTTTGCACCACTTTATCTGGCAATAAAACGCAATGTAAAGTCGCTAGCAAAGACCAGCCCTGCTTAATCTGCGCTTGTTGTTGTGTATACATCTCCTCGTGTTCTTCATCCGTTTTACTCCAATCGACACGCGTTGTTTGACGATGCAACTTTCTGTTACGTTCTTGTTCTGGGACAAAAGTCGCGTTTGACATTGACATCAACGTATGGCTTAACGCAATAATCGCTAGTAAGTGATTACTGGTAAGCATTGTACTCAATTCCCAATGAGTGCGGGATGTGAACACTCGCGTTATTTGTTCACGACGTACCAATTCTGGTGGGACGTGCTTATTGGGCGCGCCCATATCTGCCACGGTCTGTTCATCGATTGGTATCGTGTTGTGCCACGTGGGTAAAAATAAGGACATGTAATTGCCTTTAGATAGTACACCAAAAGATAATGGGACCATGGGACGTAGCAGGCCAAGTTTTACTTGGCACACGCGGTCTAAATCATTATCCATACCCCAAGCGTGGAGTAAGGATAATAACAGTTGGGCAATTTCCATGCCATGGCTTACGTTGTCCAGATTTAAGGACGGCTTATTCGGTTTGCTTTCTGAATTGCGATGAGCGTCACCTTTTAAGACTTGTTCAGCTTTGGCTTGAATTTTGGTGTGGACATTTTCAGCACCTTCTTTCATTTTTGCTAATATACCTATTTAAAAACAAAAATTTAACATTTTAATACGGAATTTAAAATTTCACAACAGAATATTACCATGTTTATCTTTTTCTTTTATAATCCGTTCGACATTTTCGGCTTTGTCTTTGACTTTGCCGAAAAAGTCTTTGTAGGCATAATAAATACCACACAAAATTAGATAAGCAAACCATTAACACATTAATTTATCACAACAATCACGTAATGTCAATCGTAAATAAAGAAAAACACTCATTTACTCACCGACTATTTTTTTGTGCGCATCAGGACTAGCACTTTGTGTTAACGCTGCAACCTTCAAATACTCAGATTGCGATATTAACCCCGCAGCCTCCAAAGTTTTGGGTGACATTGCCGAATATTCATCACTGAGTAAATCAACAATGAGGGCCTCAATGTCGAAAAACAAAATATGACTTTCTGGATCTTTAGGATTCGTTCGCAAACCTTGAATGACTAGCGGCGAGTTATGAGAACGCTGCATGTGCGGATCGTCGTTGTTGTTATGCGCTCGTAACTCTTGCAACTGATGCAAACCACGTTGAGTAGCATGTCTAATGGCGGACAAGTTGCGATGACGCAATCCACGGAAGAAATGAACAGCTGGGTTGGCCAAACCATCGGAAGAAATGCTATTAAGAGACTCGTGTTCTTCGCACGCATACAAAACTTCTTCAGCAGGAATTCCTTGCAATACACGATCAAGATGACCAGTCTCCATTTGCCATACATAAACAGTGCCGTCAGAACAGCCAATAATCATAAAGTCATCCAACGGCCGCCATTTTATCAACGTAACAGGGAAAAGATGGCGCGATGCAAGACAAACGCATTTCATCTCGGCGAGACTTACTAATGTAACTGAATGGTCGGAAGCAACTGAACAGATACATTTTTGTATTCTTGTCTGCAAAAACAAATTATGAATTAAAAATTTTGCAAATGCTAAAATTGTTTTGTGAAAAGAAAAACTTACACTACAATTATTTGGTGGTACAAGCAATTGCGTAATCTCGCCGGCATGCACACAGAATCTATACAGTAACGTACAATTCGACAAATCCCACAAACAAACAGCAAAATCAACACCGCCAGAAACCAGGTGATTTTTATCGTAACGTGAATGTTCTCGATGTGGATACAACAAACAATTGACGCGCCCACCATGACCGGTTAATACTTGATGTTGTGGCCAATCTATAACCAAAACAGTTAGTTTTCATTTTTGAGGAAACCTAGTAACAAATAGAACTCACTATCATACTGTTGGTGATTCCCGTGCAACATTTGTAACATGATAGTCTGCGAAGCAGGCACAATAATAATCGTACCATCTTCACGACCAAGCACCAGTTTACACTGCGACGGAAGATAAATACTAGCAGTGAGTCTAATCAGTGATGGCTCGTGTTTTTCCACTTGATCAAGAACTCCGACTGGACTAGGATGCATAGCAGCCCAAGCATGCGTCAAACTCGTATTCAACGAAGCCGCCATTTCCAAGGGTCTTTTCGAATGTTGCATCTCGTAAATTTTCTCCATTGGAACATTGGGAATATTCCACAACAAAACAATACCTTCCGAATCACCTCGCAATAAGTAACGATTCGTTGAACCTTCCAATTGCGTTTTGACATAACGCATTGCAGGTGGACATGACAACGGCTTTAAATTTTACAAACAAAACCAAAATTAATTATCTACTTAATAAAATTTTAAAAAAAATGTTATGCATCATAAGCATACCATGTTTAATTTGATAAAAACTAATATTAGAATTTGTTTATGTAGTACTTGAATAGTTAACTAGTTTACAAAATAAAACTTCGTATTGTTGATGCACGTTTTATCAGCGATAAAAATGTATGTAAATTTATTAACTGTGCTTACTTTAGAGTCAGGTTGGCTGAGTATACAATACAGATATGGACTATCCCCTTCGCTCGGTTTATGGAAGTCTTTGTTGTCTGGTATGCAGCTAAAATCGTAAAATTAATTACAAATCGGCAAAACGTGTTTCACGCTTTATTCACACAAAATTTACAGCTGCGCACATGCCACAACAATTATGTTTGTTTTAAGTAAGATACTAGTTAAAAAGATGAAAGATCTTGGACGATTTAGTTCAACAACATAAAAAAAATTTAGTTAAGAAACAAGAGTTGTTTACCGCTAAATGCGCCATTGCTCAATACGCGCATGCGCGGTAAACACAAGGATATGTACAAAATATATAACTGAACAATTATACGATAGCTAGATTATAAAATACAGAGAGTACAGACATGAAATTGGAGACTTAAAGTACAAATAATAAGAAAAACGTAACAAAACAGGTGCATTTGCGTAAAGTCACTACCTATTGACGTTCTTTCCTCGCAGCTTTCTACATATCAGAGAGAGCCAAAGCCACCACGATTGATATTTCGGAGCGAGAACAGAGAATGTGTGTTCATTAGTAGTATCGATTTTTTCAAACAAAAAAAATACAAACGAAACACCATTGATCAAAACAAAAATTTATCAAAATTGGTTTCAACTTAAAAGTGCATAAAATGCATCGGAACTTTAATAATCATAACAAATCATTACGGATGTGTTATATTTGTATGATTTCGATTAATGTAATAATAAACAAAGAACAAGGTTAGGATCGTGGTTAAAAACTTTACACATAACCTCAAATGGGATCAATATTAAACTTTGCTTAAAGATATCGCACCACAATCATAACCGCTGAATCATAGGATTAATCAATATTTTTAAGATTAAACTGATTAATTAACGACTTACTTTGTGGGTAATTTGTACATATACCCTTTGCCTGCGTCCGACCAGACTATAATTCGATCGACGGCCAAAAAATCACCTGACATCCAGCGTTCGCCGCGTGGGGCGTCATGAGAACACAATACACTAAAATCACCTACGACAAAACATTTTATAAACAATTGTGAATATTTTAAGTGAAGTATTATTTACCAGCATCATAAATTTGCCAATATTTTGAACAAGCGATCAACACAGTGCGTTGATTATAAGCGCAGCACTGAAGACAAATGGCGTTCAAGCAACGAGTATTTTTGCTTTCATTTTCATAAATCGGTTCTGAATGTTTATTTTCATGTCCCAATAAAGTCCAAACTTTAAACATGCCCGTAGTGGTAAGGGCCAATACAACGTCGTTTTTACATTTGACTGGATGCAATACGTGTAGAGCGCTGATCCAATCTGGGTTAACTTTCGAAGACAACACGAACAATACTTCCAAACTAAATGGATCCATGACCATTATTTCAGGGTAATAACCATTGCAGAATAAACGAACATCTTCACAATTACTCATTTGGTATGCCTAAAAATAAATTTCCTTTATTTTTAGGTTATGTTATGTAAGGTTAAGTAAAGTTAGGTT
The DNA here is from genome assembly GCA_030264155.1 of Atheta pasadenae. Lineage (NCBI taxonomy): Eukaryota > Metazoa > Arthropoda > Insecta > Coleoptera > Staphylinidae > Atheta > Atheta pasadenae. The sequence goes on from JARJDS010006792.1 coordinate 12,766, forward strand.
ATGTTTATAAAATTCTAATAAATGTAATGCATGTTATCTGTGTAATTAAACACTGATAAATCATTTACACAAATGTGTATATTTTAGTGCTAGCTTGCTAAGCTCATGAAAACAAATGAAATGTAAATAAAAAACAATGAATATCTAATACGACTTGTATATGTTATATAAAAGGAATTTAAAGTGAGTTCACTTAATTCAGTTAACTGGGCCTGCACTTACTTGCATGTTGGTGTGCACTTGTGGCAATTTCACACACTCACAGCATTTGCCATCAACTAAATCCCATGTGCACATCTCACCACTTTCTGAACTAGACACAATGTAGTTGTTGTCTTGAACAATTGATGCTTTACTAATGCATAGTATAGGTGCAGTATGTCCAACTAACAAACACCTTGGTATCATCTTCAGAGTATTAGGATCCACCTGCCATAAGCAAATCTGGCCATCATAGCAACCAGTGGCCAAAGTTTTCTGGTCACTGGAGAGGTAGATGCATGAGATGCAATGTGTAGGAGCGTGTTTGCCCCATAACACGACAGGCACGACAAGACTTGTGCCAGGCATTTTTAACTGAAAACAAATTCATAAATAAGATTTGCAAATAGTAGTTACACAAACAAGCAGAACCAGCAGAAAACAAACGAGTTTGATTTAATTTAATTAGAGAAGTGTTGCGTCGTGTAACTTACGGCGTGTGTCGATTTTTTGCGTTCAACGACAATAGGTCGATCCCTTTGAAGAGGAGATCGAAATCAAGCTCGAGTTTGAAGCAAATTGAGTTCTTCAGTAGACGTTCTCGCACATTTCGCGACGATACGAAATCTGCGTTCGCTGCGCGCTCACATCACGTCGACACGATCGCCATCGTCGTAGAGTCGCACGCACCTCGCGAATGTCGTAGACGCTATTACGCGCTTGATACACCTCGATTGTTCGCTTGTGATCTCGAGCAATCTCGAGACTCGAGCCAGTCGAGCGTTTAACACTTTAACACACACGGCACTCGTCTCTGCCGTCACTACTCTGCTCACGGCTGCTCCTGGCTCGCAGGATCGCATATGACATGAAATTACTGAGATGTGTCAAATATGTCCTTCGTAATTATGTCAAGGTCAACGGCGAATGTCAATTTTAGTAAAGCAAACTTGAGCAAACTCAAGCAAACTAAACAAATTAGGTTAGGCGCGTAAAATTTAATTATGTGACAATAATAAATATAAAGACTCACCAAAAATACGATTTTATTTAATTTAGTACCAGAGATTTAATTATGAACTTATTTTCACTTCATTTTTCTTATTGAGAACTTTTCTTTACTAGTTTAAAACAGTTTTATAATAAATAACAAGTGTTATTTGTTAGTTTCAATTTATCTGCCAACAGCGCCCTCACAACCAGTTTTAGAACTAATATTCTGTTGTATTCTGTCAATTTCTAATCATTAGTCAAATAAACATAACCAAACCAAACCAAACCCACTTGAAGCCGACAAAATCAACTCAAAAAACACCCAGCTGCCCAGAAATATGTTTTATTATTAAAATTTCGAAATATAACACAATCTAAAATGTTTAAAATAATTATTTTAACAGTATTATTAACACATTTGGTTGTTAGTGCTGAATTAAAATCACAGGTAAAATTATTAATTTTTTCCACTCCTACAAAAATTCTTATGTAAATTATAATTTTTTAAAGCAATTTGAAGAGTTTGCAAACAGATCAAAAGGTCACACCAACAATTGGGCTGTATTAGTCGATACATCACGGTTTTGGTTTAATTACAGACATGTAGCTAATGTATTATCAATTTATCGAAGTGTAAAAAGACTGGGAATACCTGACAGTCAAATTATTTTAATGATTGCTGATGATATGGCTTGTAACCCAAGAAATCCCAGACCTGCTACAGTATTTAATAATGCTAATCAACATATTAATGTTTATGGAGATGATGTAGAAGTTGATTATAGAGGCTATGAAGTAACTGTTGAAAATTTTGTAAGGCTATTAACTGGCAGATTATTACCAAGTACACCAAGATCCAAACAACTTCTAACAGATGAAGGCAGTAACATTTTGATTTATTTGACTGGACATGGGGGTGATGGTTTCTTGAAGTTTCAAGATTCAGAGGAAATTACTAGTCAAGAAATGGCTGATGCCCTTGAACAAATGTGGCAGAAACAGAGGTATCATGAGATTTTCTTTATGATTGATACTTGCCAAGCTGCTTCAATGTATGAAAGGTTTTATTCACCAAATATTTTGGCTGTGGGGAGTAGTTTGGTTGGAGAAGATTCACTTTCTGTAAGTTTTTAACATAAAAAAATACTATGTATATTATTGTTTTTATGTAAAATATTTTAAATAATAATTTTTAGCATCATGTTGATCCAGCCATTGGTGTTTATATCATTGATAGATACACCTATTATGCTTTAGAATTTTTGGAAAGTGTAAGTTTGGATAATAGCAAAACTATGGGAGAATTTGTAAGTTTTTTTTATCTATGATAATTTTTTGTTTTTGTAATTTATAAATTTCTATTTTATAGCTTCAAGTTTGTCCTAAGCGAGTGTGTATTTCAACAGTAGGGGTTAGAAAGGATTTATTCAGTCGTAATCCTTACAAAGTACCAATAACTGACTTTTTTGGTTCAGTTCGACCCATTAAATTTGTTGACAATTTGGTGAACACTAGTTTAGTGAGCTATGAGAAACCAAAAGTTGAAATTGATCATAAAAACAAATTTAAATACGTACCACAGTTAACTTTAATATAATTATAAATTAAATATGTTTGTAACATTTTGGAAACAAGAAATAAAACATTCAATCAAAACTTTTTATTGTTACTTTAATTTAAAATTATGGGTGGAAAAGAAGTTTGGATGATTTTTGTTTCAACAAAACAAAATGTATTTTTATTATTGCAGACACTTGACATATAACGCTCAGTGCTCGTCGTTTGCGAACATCCCAAAAGTATAAACACGCATGTTAGAAAGATACAAACTATATAATGAAGTCACTCATATTCACATGAAGTCAAATAATTCAGTCTCAAACAACAAGACGAATCAACAAAATTGAATGCTCCTCTAAAATCGTCTGCATGCACCTATGTACTTGGTACACGGATGTGGTGATTGGTGTATGTGTTATGTTTGTTTTTTTCTTATCAAAAAGTGTTCACGATGGCGTTTGCCCTAAAACCATGGACCTTCGGCACGCCGCCATTTTGTGTGTATTGTGGTGGATTGTTGAAGGTATAAAAATTTTATTGTTGTTTACATGTAAAGTTAGCGCTTTAAGTAGCGTGTTTTTCTTTGTTTTTTTTTTAATTTACCTATACACGGCTATGGCCATTCTACGTTTTCTTCACGGGACGCTTGCCTTTCACTATCACGGGCTTGTTGCGTATCGTGCCTTTACCTTTCTTTGAACTCTGCAAGGTAATAAATAAAAATAATAAATGTTACAAATGAAAAACGAACTAAAACTACATTTTAGTTATTGTTAGTTTTTTTTTTTAGTAATGATTTACCTTTTTCGAGGCAAATTTACTCTTAACAACACGACTAGCAAACGGTATCCTAGGCCTATTGAACTCGTCCGGTTTCTTAACTCTGTAGATTCTGACTAGCCAATGTTCGGTCGTGTACGCTTCTTCTAAATAGTTCAGCGAAAAGTCCTTGTTGCCAATGACCACATTACGCGTGCGGTCATAGCCTGCAGGACTTCGGTAATCCATTTTCATCTCCCCGAAGCGGAAGTAACTCAATTTGTACATCAGGCAATTCAATAATGTGGGAGAACCTTCAGCATCAACTCGGAATTCACCTTGTTCGGTGAAATAATCACTTTCCTATATATTAAATAATCAATTAGTTAAAAAGGTAAATCATAAACAAATTGTAATGTACCCTAATATCCTTTGGATGTTCACCCTCGGCAATGCGCACCATCCATAGGAACTTATTAATATCATCACCAGAATACCCAATAACACCACCAAAAATAACCAAGACATAATCGACGCCCAGATTGGTCATAATTTCATACGCTGCGCTCTCATTGGATGACATGGCTTTACCAACTAAGGCAATATGACTATTGTTCCAAGTGTTATTATCAACTAAAGTGGTTCGATTCGCCATTCCCGCTATCTGATAACCATAATCCCACCAACTCATTACGTTCGCATCATCGGCAGTGTTTTGCGACAACCAGAAATACGCTTCACGAAAATCGTCCAAGATTTGACGCGTGCCATCACCACTGTATGAAGCCAAAACAATTGAAGGGCTTGAATAAGCATTGCTGGTAACCCAGGTGCAATGTACAGCAAAAAGCATTAAAAGAAGTAACATAACGACTAAAACAATGCTTCGTAGATTTGGTCCAATAGCATCAACTTCCTTAGCTTTTTCGTGGTGTGGTTTTGCAACTTTACCAGGTCCAGCTTTATCGTAATAACGCTTGCTGCTTGCACCATCTTCGTCTTTATCGCTTTCATCAGAACGTGACTCGTCTTCACGCAAGAAATGATCCAGAAGGCCAGAGAATGCAACACCACTAAGCATGCACACAACTGGAGTTAGAGTTAACATAAGACGAACCATAACACCAGCAAAGTACACGGCACTTAATGCGTACAAAACAACTGAAAAGCAAATAAAGCATTAAGTTATTTTGCTTACTAAATACAAATGTTAATAAAACTCACCAAAAACACGTTCATCATTAATGTTCTTAATGCAATACCATAAACCAGCCGGGAATGTGCAAATCAAAACATGAAGATCAAAGAAGAATGAAAACCATGTTGTAGGTTGATGTTCAGATACAGACGCAATGATAGGAATGTGAATCTTCGCATAACCTGTATCCCACAACGAGTAGAAACGTCCTGACCATGGAGCAATGTACCCAGCGTAAGTCAACCCCACAACTGTGAGGAAAACAATCCCAGCCGCGGTTAAACCACCGAAAATAAACAAACTCTTGAATTCTGCTTTGGACAATACGCTTGATAGATATTTAAGCGTGGCAGCCGCAATCATCAAGGCAAAAACGCCGGATGCGGCCATGTGTTCGCTCGTGCGGATCGGTTGGAAACCCACAAATGGGATTTGCATTGACAGCAATAACCCCAGAATATAAAATGTTGTATATGACGTGAACAAACGATGTGAGAAACGATTCATTAATAACAAAACAAACACGTGAAGTGGGATCAAGTTGATGATGAATACATAACCACCCCATGCTGATACCTAAAAATTGCCAAAAGTTAAAATTACATACATTTTAATTTGGTTAAAGTAATATTTACCATGTAAAAGTACGAAAGAGATGCCATAACTGCCCAGAAAACTGATCCAGTCTTAACTGACTTGATCCAGAGGTAGTAGGTAAATTGCAAGGCAAAAATGGCAATGCCTTCATTGTCATAACTGCCAGCTACAGACCTACTGATGTATCCTGGTACAATAGCAATAAAACAAGCAGCAAATAAACCTGCACCAGCTGACCACAATTCTTTAGTCAAAAAGTAGGTGGAGATTGCTGTAAGGCCGCTGAAGACTGGCGCGAGGAACACGCAGATGTCACGTATATGCACATTAATGTGAAATAAATGTAAAATGTAGTGAATACTGCCTGATGTTATCATTAAACCAGGATACACTGTACCACCAACAATCCTGCCAAGCGGGTACCAGGCCCGCTCATCGAACCAATTCAAAAAGTTGTAAAAACCATGTTTGACCATGTAAGCAGTCGCACGGTAATTAAACCTTTAAGAATACAAACAATTAGTGGAAAAATTAATTTAAAATCAATTACTAACTTTGAACAACATACTAAAAACTAAAACCTAACTAAATCGAAAAGTTAAGCATTTATTTTACGTTTTTACGTCACTACTTAAACTGTTTTTGTGATACTTTTTAACGCAAATATACTCTAAGGTTTTTTAAAATAATTACAAATTATCCTTACCAAGGATCAAATTCATGGATTATACTCTCGAAACGTATGACGGCGAATAATCGCGAAGAAAAACCGGCGATCCACGCGAGTAGTAGGATGAGGAATATAATCAAACTGGTGATGCCGGCCTTCTTGTTGACCAATGTGGGTTTACGAGATGCGGGCGCTACGGCGTTGTTTGCCGGCGCGGACGTCGTCGCCGACGTGGGCTTCTTCGAGCCGGCTTGCTGCATTGCGTGAACGGCGTGTACTTTACGGCCGCTAGCACGGCTAGCACGACACAACAAACTGTGCAAACATGACAAGAGGTGACACGACACTCGAACACGTTAGTTAGGTTAGCTGCGCGCTGGTGATGTTACAAGTTACGCACGCTCATTGGTCGTCGCGACGACGAGTTGGCAGTGGGTGTTTTCTTCGCCTCTCGTGCAAACAAGTCGAACGTGCAATGCAAGCAATGATAATAATTTATTAGATAAGAATACTAAATAACAACGTTGATAACCCGTAATTTACCGGCTTGCTACCATTTACAAAACGCTACAATTTGAAAAACAAATGAATTAAAGTGTTTTATTAGAGAGTGTGAGGGCGCTGCAGTTAAAGAACAATTTTCAAACTTTTTTGCTTTTTGAAGTTTGTTTTACATCATGATACAGAGTTTCTTTTGTTTTTGTAATTAATAATAGTTTAATTTTTTATCATAAATGCGTGGGTGATAGTATAGATTCCTATAATATATTGTATATGGTATATATTTTAAAAAGAAATGTGTGTATGTTGGGTTACGTTTTCCAATCACAGTTGGCGCAGTTGGCGACGGTTGACGCAGGTTGACGCACTGATTAGCTTCGTGCTACTTCGTGCTGCTACGTGCACATTTAGTGTATTTGCAGTTGCATACAGTCCTACCCGTTTACTTTTGAACCCGACAAACTTATATGCATAAAGTATAATATAGTTTAATATAGTTTAAGAGTTGTACTTTACCGTATGACCAAATTTAATTCATAAATATTCCCCGAAGTATTTTATTTTTGCTTTCAAAGTTGGGCAAATTTTTCGTTTTTTTGAAACACTGGTTGGAAAATTGATCATAACTTTTGACCATGATACTCAAATTCACTTCTCTAATTTTTCTTATATAGTTTAAGAGTTGTACTTTAACGTATGACCAA
>JARJDS010006814.1:0-55107 GCA_030264155.1 Atheta pasadenae
CGGTCCGTGCATGGCACGCGACGGTGCTGGTCGGTGACGGAACGGTCAAGTGGGTATGGTCCCATACGTTTCAATACAAAAATACTTTTTTGCCTGACACGTTCATAGCACGGTCATGATATGCTACGGTCAAGTGGGTAGAGACCTTTACGGTTACTTTAAAGCATTTCGTGCGTATTGTACCAATTTTGAATTTTATGTTTAATATGCGACATTTATGACTAGCGCGGAATATCTTCCGTTGTTGATTGAAATTCCAGTAGCAACAAGAAACAACAAGTCAAACAATAAATCAACGGGAATATAACTAAAAATTGAAGGAAAACGAAATACTCATGCTCGTATTTTCAGTGTTCGGTATTTCGTAATCTTAGAGTGTTTGAAAATGCAGAAACAGTGATACCATAGTGCAATGCAATGAAACAGAAGATGGTTCTAGTCTTCTTTCTACGGTTTAGAATTAAATTGGTATTCTTCAGTTGCTGAAGTGACGGGTTTTGCACAAGTTTTTGAAATGATGACGAACTAAAATGTGTTTGCTTATCATTTGTTTGGCGGAAATAAATATTTAAAATATACGGAAAAGTGATAATATAAATATTTAAACCAGGTGTTTAAATATTTGGTTATAAATAATGTGCAAACATAGGAACAAACAAATTCAAAATCTGCTGATATTCTTATCAAAGTTGCATAAAATATAATAATAAAAACATTATATAACAAAATAGTTATGGTAACAAATAATGTTATAATAATATTTCGCAATTTATGCTCTTTTGTTATTATTTTGTTGCTTTTAATTTTATTTTATTTGTGTATCATATTTCTCGACTTTTTCAATTATTTTAATATCAAAAATTAAAAATAAATAATAGAATACTTTCTAAAACCTCTTGTTGTAATAAAATATTTTGTTTTATATTCGCCTTATTTCCGTGGCATGATCAATTTCAATATTTGTGTTATCAACCCATCATGCTTATTTATCAAGATACTGGATATTTATTTAACAATTTTGTTTACTTACAGACAACAGCTTTTATTTCCTCTTGCAGTTATAATTTTACAATCATACATATATTGACCAAAAACTGCAAAGTCTTTATTATGATATCATAGTTGCTGAGTTTTTAAGATTTTGCAATTAGATTTTCTTCAAAATTTTTCTGTCATTTATAGTTTACTAAAACTTGAAAACCATACTAGTTATCAATATCTGTTGATAGTATGTAACCTTCTTCTTGAAAATCTAAAGTAAAATAGTTCATTAAACTCTCGATCAGAACGCTTCCTCATTTTGTGATTTTCAATTTTCGTTCCTTTCCGGAATGCGTGCATGGAGAAAATGGCTTGTTGATTAAGGATTGAATCTTGTACCAAACTGATAGGTTCAATATGCAAGCAATCTGAAAGTTAACGCCGCATCGCATAATTAAATGATCTTAACGCTAAAATCTACTTTCAAACATCTCATTGCTTCAGTTTACCGCAATCTCGTTTTTAATGACTCTTCAAATTCACTTTCTATAAGTTTATAGCTCCAGTCTTTTACGTCGAACAATCCTTCATTAACTTACTTCTGATCTTACTTTTTACTTTTGGAATAGACGATTAGTCGTAAATTTAAAAAAGATTTTATAATTAAATTATTTAGAAAGACCTATATTTTATTTCTAAATTTTTTCAATAACTTGAGTAAAATTTATAGGTACTCCAACTAGGTTTTCCAAATTTTAATATTTTGGTATAGTTGCGCAGTGGATTTTAGCACAGTCAAATCTTCAGCTTTACGTGACAATGCAGAGATACCTATAAATGAAATATTCAACGATATCGGTTCAATTACCCTGCGCTTGCGTTGAGCGCTCGCGCGCATCAAACATTTACGCGTTTATTATCTTTCTTACGGGCGTGCACGTATGAGTTTATTATGTACACACGTATTATGCGCTCGTTCACCTGGAGGAGCTACCAGTAAACCCAGACGGTATTAACCGGGGACGTGCGAGTCGAGTAAAGAACGAGTGCAATTTGGCTGGGAAATTATATGAAAACATCGGCGATATTTGAATATTAGATAGTGCATATTGTTGATTGACTTTAAAGTAAGTCAATTTTGTTGATATCGGTGTAAGTGCGTAAACAATCATGAGAATTGTGTCTTCATAACCATCCAGTGATAATAATGCTTATCATTTCACGTCGTCTATAATTTCAATTTAAATGATATCATCAATAAATGTATTAAATATTTACCTGGAATTCTAACTATGACTAACTGTTAAATAACTAGTGTACTTGTATCGTCTAGTTACTACCGATTTTAATACAATCAACTTGTTTTCTTATTCAAGTATCATATGTTCTTGCATTTGTATGTAATCTAGTATGCTGGTCAGAATCATAATTGCGAGCGAGCATAATTTGTTTGGAATTTCCAACATGCATACCTACTCTGAGAAAAAGTGTATAATTTGAACGACTTTATCGATTGTTACTATCTTCGGCTTTGTGGTGCGCACAATGCAAGTATGTTTTGTATAAATCGAAGCAACAGAAGTCGGCACGTACGCATTACGATCATCCAGTGTTGGAGTGAATGAAGCAACCAGTCGTCGAAGAGTTAACTCGATGTGGCGAACAAAAACGTCGAAGAAAAAAAACGAACGCGTACAGCGAGAAGAATAAAGCCCGAAAGATACGTAATGAGCTGATGACGGATAACAACAATATTACGAAATCAATTTGGTCTCGTTTAAATTTAAAATTAAATATATTTCCATCGGATTCCCGAGTGGCAGACGCGCTATTGAAATGTGTTTGCGTACGATATAATTATGAAATATTATGGAATATGTTAATGAAAAAAAATTAAATTTCATCGGATATAATTGCTAATGAACGATGCTGTCGAGAAGTAGTTGAAGTTCGAGGAACGCATTCGAGGGCAAAGATGGTAACAAACCGTTACGTCAATCAGTTTGGAGTGAAGAAAAAAATGATGCACACGGAAGCTGATTCAATTCAAATACAAAATCAATAAACTTGAATTTAATTTAAAAATTAATATTTTCAGGTTCTTATAAACATAATATAGGAGATTTATTATTTCAGTTTTAATATTTTTCATATTTACTTGAACTGTTAAATTTGAAGTGCCTATGCTTCTGCAGTAATGGTTATGGCACATGGAAAGTGGATGTCTATTAGGCGGAATTTAATAACGCCTGAAAACGATGCCAATTACATCGGTGCAAAGCATTCATCAACATTTCTCACCGGAATTATACCTTCTCGTAAAAACGAGGTTGAGAGTAATGCACTTTTATGAGCTGCATAAGTGTCAATAACTAGTAAAGAAATTTGCAAAAGCATTAAATTTTCAAGGAAATGAAGTTTAGTGGTGTTTTATCTTTATAATCATAAAATGCTAAATTCGGAATATTTTTACAAGTTTTTTCCAATGAATAAACATTTATTTTAAACAGAAATAAATGAATTTGTGAAAACTGATATGAAACACATAGAACCATTATGAAGGATATAACAGAAATGACGTGCTGACTAAGAAGAGTGCTGCGACCATACGTGTGAAGTGACTCGAGCGAGGACGAGAAATACCGAAGCGCCTGCCAGCACAGCGCGCTCGCTCTTGCTGCAGTGTCGTTAGCACTTCGGGTACTATCGCACTCGCTCGTTCGAATGACTCCTCCTTTGCGCGAATGCCACGCGCCTCTATAAAAGCTTCAACCGATAGAGCTTCAGCTCATTTGGATTTGTGGTTCTCTTCGTCAGCTCGATGTATTTTCTAGAGCTTCATGTTTCATCCAGTTTATAAGGAATATCGTGCGGTTTTGCGCATTTTTTCAGGGATAATATTAAATAAATGCGATATCATACAAACATATTTACTTCAATATTTTCACAATCATAAAAAGCTAGAAATAAATTTCTATCAACTGTTTGATAAAATATAGGTACAGGAACTTGGCCAACAAAGTTTTCTTGGTGCCGAAATGCTTCATGTCCAATGCGCAGATCACAAACGACAACAGCATCATTATATTGTTGTTAGAATGATCATGTGACCATGTGAATTTTACGACTTGAGCATTTTGTGGTATGTCACACCGCTACTAGAATTCAATGGTAGCGAACCGGCGGAATTCTGTCCGTTCATTGCCGCTGATGAACGTGCAGTGTACGCTGTGGCCGCGACGTACACAATGCAGGTGAATCTCTACGTGCGCCGCATGTAATAACATGTTTATAAGATCGTTAGTTTTGTTAAGTGGAAGGAACGTAATATTAGCATGCAGTTGCTCGTCCGCCGTCCGCCGCCATCGCCTACCGGTCGTGGTGAAGCCATCAAGCCCAGAGCGCGACGGCTTTTGATCGCAACGCTCCGGAGGTTCAACGAGAGTGCATTACAATTCTATCGCCGGCATTGCCCATTGCCCACCATGCACGCACACGCCATGCATTCTGTTCGTTTACTGGCCTATAACTGGTGTGCACTTGCTAGTTTTATTTGCTTTTATTCTGCAATCAACATTGTATCGCGCTTGGGTGCTGGCTTTTTGCGCTCAGCGTCCGACGGGCGGGTGCATCATGTCCAAAACATCAGAACAATATGCAACTTTTGATGTTATTTTCATATTCTACTGGGCATTATTACATATTTATATTTATACACAAATTTATGCTGGAAACTAGTCCAAACTGTTTTATTCAAATACTAGGGCCTGAATAGCATCGCTTGAATAAATATTATATTATATTATATTTTATGATATAAGCTAGATAGAGGTGTTGGGACTGGTTTTTGGAAACAACTATTTTTATTTTATAAAATTTCCGCCTGGTAAACACGAACAGACGTCCGGATGACTTTGACGTTTCCGCTAGGAATACTCGCAACTGATACGCTTATATTATGGAAATTCATTTTTGTAATTTGTGCTTTGCTGAGTTTAAAACCAGGACCAAATACATGTATGTGCGCTTGATTACTGTGCTGTGGTTGTATTTGCATCAATTATGTTTGGACGCAATGCTCATTCCTCACATCAGCAAAATGTTAATGATAAAAACGTGTTTTCGTTATTTCACAAAAATAAACGTCTGTTTTATACATATCAATTACTATACATATTTTTAACGAACTATATGAGTCAGTGTACGTGAATATGAGCACGTATTTTATTTGAAACTCCAAATTTTACTACAGGATTATTAAAATACGGAAACATGTAATAATGAATTTTAATCGAATTTTGATTGGATTCTAGAACTAAAATAAAATAGCACAAGTATGTTTTATGGTTTATTTACCAAGGTATGGACTCTTTTAATCCAGATTTGAACCAATTTTGAAGCTCGCTAAATCATGAATATTTAAGTGGAGTAACTCGTTTTGATTTCGCGCAAATCGCCAAAACGGTAAAAGCTCTCTTCGGCGATGAAGCGTAGACAATCGCGAGCAGATAGAACGCATCGTGTCGCGTTTATGTATCGATGTAAAAACGAAACGTGATATTTTGATTGACGCGTTTCGTGAATGCATCAAATAAAGATATCACGTACGGCAGAGTGGATGAATAATTTAAACGGGTGATCGACTGAATACGTTATTTATCATAAGCACATGTCTGCCTGCGTGCGATCGTTCTAAACTCACAACTCGCAAGCCAAAACTCAAAACAGAAGCACATATGTTGGTTTTATTAGTATTGGTGTGGTTTTGTACCATGGTGATTTTAAACAAAATGCACACGTACTTCTTGCACTCATACGCAAAGTGCGTTCATCTGATAGGAAGGTTTCCTCAACGCACGTACAGCTGTCGGTCGAGTTTTTAAATTTCGAATTTCGAAACGATGATGGTACTCACGATGGGACGCAGCGATGAAACCTGCACGTCCATCTCGCTTAATACGAGTCTATGCATTCGACATCGACAGGTCGTTCAGGTAATTTTGTCAACTTTTCTGAACGATCAAACTTGCATTAAGTTTAAAGTCTTTAGCCCAGCGCGTGTTGATAGGACTTCAAATGGAAGGAAGCCTCTTAAATAAATTTTCGACGCCGAAATCATTATTTAATTATGTCGATGAGATCCACCGATTGCGAGCTATAAGAATAAACATACGAAAGGGGCTGGCAAGGCTTACGTTGTTAGGATAATAAATGTCAACCCTTATAGCTCGTTAGGACCTCGCGCGTTTCGGGACCAAATAATGTCAATGGGAATCAAACGCTCACCAGAAAGAAGAACACAATTTACGAGGATTTCTTTTTTCGAGATATTTGTGCATGATATGCACCTTGTAATAAATAACTTTCATTACTACTTAAGTCTTGACTTAACCTCACTTAAAGGCTTTATTTCGTTTATGGATTTTTTAAGTAATAAATGTATACAAAATTTACTTTTAACAAAGTTGCTGTTTAATATAGCAAAGAGGCGTAATAACAGTTTGTTTAAGACAAATTAATGACTCCCATTAGGTGCGATTATATTGTTCATGGTAATATCTTCCTATCGACGCGCGTTTGAAAATCGAACAATTTACGTACTAGAGGTTTGAAGCACGTCTAAGATTTAAGTTATCTTCATGCGCATACAACGAGATGTTTGCCGTCTAACAGCACTTAATTTTCGAATAAGTGACTTGGATGCTGTGATGCACGATGCGAGCATACTGAACAAGCTGCTAAATATGTTATTATGTTAATCAGCATTTAGCATAAAAGGGTTGCCACTTAAGATGATATCAACATAAATGCATAAATGTGAAATTATTATCACAAAAGTAATATATTCACAGCAGACGTACCAAAAAACGTTTAAAACAATTTTGACTGAAATAATTGACACAAATTTCTTAACCTTAAAAGGTTCAGGGACTATTTTTCACAAAGTCAATTGTTTTTTTCTTAAACAATATTTTATTCCGACGTACTTCTATGGCAGTTATTATACAGAATCATAAAAAAATATTGGTTTATTATGAGTAAAATAATTATAAAAGCTGTTATTCTGGACGTAGACAATGAAAAAAAAAGAGCGCCATCGCAAAAACACTGTACAGCCACCATTTTAAAATAAATACCAGCAAAAAAATTATTTTTATTACTCACTAACATGAATAATAAATTCACGTTAATGTTATTATAAAATAATATATCAACAATATTTTATAGGAACCTATATTTGTTTAACAAACAAAGAAAAAAATATCGTTACAACTGCAGCTATGATTCAGGAAAAGGCATTTATTAAGTTGAACGTTAACTTTCTAAAAATTTCAATTTACAAAAGGTAATTCGCTTTTAATCATAGGTATCGTCCGCGTACTCAATATTACGATGGTACCATCAACTTAACATGGTGTACTTACGATGGTTACTTAAGCCCAAAACGTTGATGATTTATTCGTTAAAAATTCGAAATCACGATGCGAGCATCAACAATGCGTGGAATAAGTAAACACAGTACGCACGTTTGTTAATGATTAAATTCACGTACGGTTTTATTTACTTTCAGAAAATTATTTGGACATAAAGAAGCCATTTTTAATGCAACATCAATTTACGTTTATATTAGTTTTGCTAGAAATTTGACGTTTTGAAACTTGCTGGTGTTTATTAAATAGCGTGTGATTTAATAACTTATAATTCATTTTTGGAGAGATATGAAGATGGTATTAACTGTTTGAGAAGTCTAACATGATGGACACACTAAGGATGGGAAGTGTTACTAAAGATGCTATTCTATTCTTTGGCGTTATTTAAATTCAGTGTGATTTGCATAATCGGCTATAAATTTGTTTAGTTTTGAAAGTTTGGACTGCACTAACAATTCAATACTTAAATATATTATGAGTAGACTTATTAACGGTATATTTTGCTTTAAATTCCGGTAGTAACCAAGAAAATTAGATAAAACATTAGCTTGAAATCAACAAAAAACGCGCAATAATATTTCTATTTTCTTCACATATCAACAAACCCTAACACTAATGTCCACAATGGTAACTTCCTATTGGTCCGTGGAAAGCTATGCGTGATGACTTTCCGCCTGGCGTGCAGAGTGAGGGATGAAAGTTGGCACGGCATGAAGTATTCGATAATGTTTGCTACTTGCGCAAATGGCAACTTTTCAACATTTTATTTATAATAGCGGTGTTTTTTTATTATTTCGATTCCAGCGCGGCAACGAATGACCCGCAGTCAGCCTATCGTCATAGGTTCCATGAACGCCATTTTATCACAACAATAGCTCACTCGTAAAACCGACACCAAACACAATGCAAACATGCATCCGAGGAAAACAAACACTGCAATCGCAGCTCGAATTGTAACAAAAGCTGGAATAATGGAAAATGTTGTTCCGGTTGGTTCCACACAAATTTGTTGTTTGTTCCCACAAATTACTTGAAATGACTTAATTTCAGGTTACTCACTGTGGAGCATGCAATTAATTGTAATTATAAATTAAGAACTCAAAATTAACTGAACAAACACATAAATTAAATTGTATCTTATGTTTAATTGGCAATTATATGAATTATTATAAATGAACCTATTCACATAGTGTGATATATATTTTAATGTGGTAGTTAAAGAAAAACTGATTTAATAAAAGATTGAGAAGAGGGGAGGAGGAATTCAAAACACAGTTAGAAGTAAAATAAAAAATAAATCCTGTGATTTGGTTATTAATGAACTTTGAATAATGTTGTTACAATATTATTAGAGGTACACTCAAGTTGTTGACATTTTGTTACCCGAGTAAATTAATAATAAAGGAGAGCATATGCATTTGACCAAAAGTAACCAAACTAGGGCTTTTGCCCAGGGACTTATGGTTGACTGCAAATTTGCTCAAAGTGCAAACGATCAATACCTCATTAGAATGCAAAAGTTCAACAGTAACATGTTTAAATATTTAACCCCGAATACAAGCAAACTGTGCAAAACCTAAAACGCAAATTATAGTTTGACATAAATAAGGTTACATACCAAGTTACAAACAGAAATTTGTTTTATAAATGAGTTTTATATTACCATCGGTTATCAGGATATTGACATCTGTCATGATGACAATGAAAATTGCAAGAACCTCTTAAATTTCACTCAACGATACTTTTGTAAGCGTTTTGTAGTTGTTGGATAATTGTAGTTGGGCCGTGCGTTTTTTAACGTCTCGCCCAGGTGAACTCCTTCGTGGCGTGGCCGGGCGCAATGGGCAGAAGGAAGTAACTCAGGAAGACGGTGGAAGGCGCGCATAATCGTCAACTTCCTTTCCAACTCTTTTCTTGAGCTACCATCCGTTGCGGGCGTCGCACGCCTTGCATGTTTCAAAGGTAGAACGCGAAACGATTGGTTCGTTTCCAAGTTGCCTTATTTTTCACACGTGTGCACACACTACCATTTGCTTCTCCACCTCACACCGCGGTGAGGTGATGGAAAAATAAAAGGGGACGCCACCAACGAATGACGAAACAAGGTGGCACATTTTTTACAGTTGAAAATGTACGTACCAGTACAACCGACTATAAATAAAAGTAATTGAATAAAATTAAAAAATTTACCAACAAGATAAGATAATGTGGGTGCGAGAAGTTTGACAACGCCATCTATGAGATAATAGCCATTATCTTATGTTTGACTATTTAACGTAAATCCTATCAAACACACAGTATAATAATGTTCGGTAATGTCAGGGTATAGAATTGTGCTTCTAATCTTTTGAATCTTGAAGCACCAGAGCACACGCATTTGAAGTTACGGGGGAAATCGGACGCGATGGCGCGCCACTCGCGCTCGTTTAACTCTTCGTTTCCGGTCGCCGCGCTCCCAAGTCTAAAATGGCCGAATTAAATGCATGCGCCGCGCTGTTTCGTTTCGTTTTTATGTAGATTTCGCGTCGCTGGTGAATGGATCTCGCACGGAGGCGTGCGATCGCATTCTCGCGCACACATTGCAGTGTGAATCTTCACGTTAATGTCCGCTACCAAACGACAGTAATAACCCCGACGCACACATCGGATAATAAGAATAATACCTAATTCACCGAGATCCAAATTGCTGACTGGTGCAAACGGCCACACCGCCGCATTGCGATGGCTAAATAGTTAGTTAAATGGGAAGTGCTAGCTTTGGAACGAAAAACGCAATTAGCGCTCCCAACATTTGATAGACTTAATTGTCGACGATGCAACTACTGCTATTAAATGACTGAATGTGTTTTGAGCACGTAACGTGGTATTTTTCTGGCTTTGCTTAATTTAATTTCTCGATAGGATCTTATCCCACTCATAGAATAATGGAATCTGTTATACTTAATTAAATCTACATTGTGCTCCATTGAATTCTAGAACTACCTACTTTTATAGAAATTAATTTTTAGATTATCATACTGAAGTTGTGTGGTTTTTTTAAAATTAAATTACTTCTTTCTCTGTAAAAATTTGTTGAATAATTTTATTTAAACAAAGTCTGCAGAATCTGTGTGCTGTTTTCAAGTTTCCTCTGAGGCACGCAAATAATGTACGCGCAATCTTCCCTCTTTTCCGTTTTAGTAACAAGCACCAACGAGTTCAGATCAAATCGTGCCGGATTCGAAAGGAGCTTAGCTTTGATGAAGAGCAGAATCTGCTGTTTGCTGCCGCTGCAGCAAAGGAATAAAACAACAACGAAGAAAAAAATCATTGAGGAGTTCGCTAAAAATCACTTCCTGTATCTTGCGACTCATATCTTCCTTGTCCAGTGTCTGCGCTTGCTGTACGGGGGCCACGGCAAGTTTGTTACGTGCAGCCCAAGACAGGGACACGGGCACGACGACGAGGAATCGCGCGCGCGGGTGAACGCGAACTATAATAGTTTCTATAACATCGATGGCCCGACATTGTTTCGTGACCAATTAAATTCCGAAACGGTATATAAGCGATGGGTTTTCTTTTTGGCCTCTCGCGGCATCTATACGACGAGTGACCGGCTTGCACGAAAGCAATCGAGATATTTCTTACTTCGATGTAGACTTTTTGCAATTATCAACAAAAAATTTAGCAAAAGTTTTAATTTGTGAACTCACGAAGTGAGCTAGATTGGAGAAAAAGCATGAAATTTAAACGAAATTATAAAAAATTAAAAAATTTAATTTAAAAATCTCACGATATCTTTAAACGTTCTAGGTGGTAATTCCAAAGTTAATTATCACCAATAAAAATATAAATTATCGTCTATAACCAGACTTTTCCTTATGACATTAAATTACAGAGCTGCAGCTTTGGGAAAGAGCAAAAGGCAATGTCGTGCGGTAATGATGTGAAAAGAAGCAAATAAAAAGGAAACAAAACTGCCACGATGTAAAGCGATCTGCAGCATGCATGCGAACACTTCGAACGCACATACATCTGCAAAATCTGCGAAAAGCACACAAGCTCATGCTCTCCCCGGCTGGCTGGTTAGTTGGCGTGCGGCGCTGATGTTTAATTAATTATTTCAGAAGCCCGACTACCGGCTCGGCTCTGGGAGGAGGCAACCAGGAGCGAGCAGCAACAGGACCGCGAATAAACCATGAGACTGGTAGAAAGATACAACAAGCCTTACGACTGGTAGTCTGTCTGATATGTAAAACTGGCGAGAGAATTAGCCTTAATCTTGCTGATTATGTAATATTTCATTTGGCATGTTGCATGCAGGAAGACAAAACAAAATATAACAAACCACGATCTAATGTCGTAAAACAACTTCTCCTTTTAGTATTTTTTTTTAATTTAGTTAAGTTAGTTAAGTTATTCCACTTCTTCATTTCTTCCTACATCTATAACTCCAACTAGTTACCAGTTATCTAATAACTATATTTCTCAGCCAGAGCTTAGAACTATTCTTTGTTTATATTCCATTATAAGTCGTGCATAATCCTTAAAAATCCTTACTTGCTGGTCTGTTGTTGTCGCATTATTCCCATGTTTTGATATTCCTTTTATTCTAACGCTAATATTATGCAATCCCACCAACTAATCCCTACGTTTTACACTCCCACATTCACCCTTAGAGATCCTATGCGGATGAATACTATAAAAGATATTTGCTATTAGATTAATCCAAATGCAATTTAGTAATTAGCATTATCTTATCATCAATGCAATAAAGATGCAAATTTCGTAATGCAGTTGCCCAAAATGCGCAGGAAGTCGATATGTGCGAATACCAGTGATGTATGCAACACAGCACCAAAACTCCACCACCAGAATAATCCCAGGGGTGCAACACTTAAAAGTAATACTTGATGAATAAAAGGGTATTCTCCACTGGGTTGTAGTTTGAAGCTCAAATTAACTTATTCTGTGTAGATAAATATAGAACTTAAAAGTTGTTTCAAATTTCAAAGTTATAGAAAGACTTGTGTGACAATATACTATTGTAGGTATCTTGTATGAAACTGCTAGTTCCGGCATCGCATATAAATAAATATAAAACCGAGTTATATACAATGCTAGAAGCATTAACCAGACGGGGGTGATTACAATCGGATTTTATTAAAATTGGATTACATACAGGAATGAACAACACAACCCAACAGAACAAGATGTAAGCACATATGAATGTACGAGCACTCACGGGGTGGGTTGTAATTGCAGGGGGTTGTTATTACAACTGGATATTGTACATATTTGTAGCTAGTTTTTTTATGAGAGCTCATACAGATTGAACTACCACCATCACCAACGGAGTCGTTGAAAAACATCAAACGAAATTAAAAACCAAGCATGACAGTACGACATCAGCGTGGAGCCCTACGGCGGTGACATGGCAGTCACTGTCAGGATTGAAATTGTGTTTGAGATTTTGTTCATTTTCGGGAATGGAACTCATGAATGTCACTTGCATTTATTTTATAGTCCCGTAATAGGGCAGATGCAGATTTAGATGATGTTTGGATGCACGTGATGCGTTTGAAGAGTGTAATGTACACCAACCGAGCTTACAACTGCGGTTGATGGTTGATTATATGTGAAGACGACGTTTTTGTTTGCCAACGCAAAGATACAAGTACTGGTGGTGAATGGCGGCACTCCTCGAAACTCCCGGACGTTTTACAAAATTGCTACTTTGTTACTGATAGCCATCGCATTTTGGAATTTATTTCGTACGAATCTAATGGACGTTTACTGCTTTACGCGATGTTAAATGTAGTATCGAAGAGGTTGAGAGCATATATGTCCACGGGTGTGTTTTGTGAACTCAAGTGCGCATGAAGTGAGCATTATAAAAGAATTGTAGTGACAATCGTATGGAATAATCTCTTTCTGTGGACCACCTTAGTATACAAGGTGACGCAAAAATAGCTAAGACCAACCTAACCTCAAAACTAGAGTTTTCTGAAAGGTCAATTATAGGAACTACATAAAATTTTTTTGTGACCAAAGCACCCTGTCTTTTAAAGATCTATAAATAGTAGTTAAACGTATATTTTACAATCCAGTAAGACAACATTTAACAAACAATAAAAGCAATGACAAAACGACAATTGTTACAAAAGAATAAAAACATTGTAGCAGAAACAGAAACTCAATAACACTTGAAGACATCCGCATCTCAATTGCGCCGCACGACAAAAAGCAAAGAAAAAGTTTTGGATTACCAGCAAGATTACATCACATGATCCATGGTTCATGCTCACCGATGCCAATTTTCAATGAACGACGTTGCCTTTCTCTGCGCATGCAAGAATAAAGATGAGTACTTGAGAATGCTCCCAATTGTCGTTCGATGTTTATCTCCACTCTTCGGTCCGAGCCGCCAACAATAAAAGAAATTGTATCGTTGGTTGTTTCGTTACGGATTTATTTTCATCTTGCGTATATGAAGGTATAAACTGTATTATAGCATTTTATCGATACAAATGCCAAGCCAGCAAAACATTTTTTTATCTTTTATTTTATTGTTTCAGCGCTTCTGTTGCTCTTTTTTTCCTCAAAGTATCTTCAAGGTATTTTAATAGCATTCCAGCAACGTTCTCCATATTTTTTGTTTGGACCAGCGGAACAAGGCGGCACCGAAAAATGTGGAAATCTGATGAAAGCTTTTTTCGACCGTTTGGTAATTTATATGTGAACGTTGAAAATTTATAAAATTCGCCGCTTTAATTGGCTGGGTTAAACATGAACACGTGAAACACTAAATACCAACGATCGAGAGTTGACAAACAAACCAAATTTTGTTTTTGGGTGGCTCGTTACTTAAAGGATTTTTTCCAGGTGTATAAAAATGTTTGGAGTTGTTAAAATGCAAGCGCACGGCTTTTAATTAAAGCAAAAATTGCAATCCATGCGCGAAGCTGATATTCGACGTGATTGGATGACGCAATCTGTTTTTGTTTATGTAAACACAATCACCTCTTGGCTAATCTTAATGAAAATCAATTAATTTCTGCATCCAAGCAGGCGTATAAAAAGCCTTATCGCAAAAGCGCGAGCCAAGCTCAAATTAAACATTAAATGCAGCTAATATCAAATGTACACACAGAAAAAACGGCTTGTTAAGCGCTGCGTTGGGGGAGGCGCGCCGGCGAGTTAAACGCCGAACAAAACGGCGCATTACTGTCACAACATGCAATAAATTCATATTAAAAGTGGCTTGGTCTGGAGAGAAAACAAGCTTTGCCTACCAGCTACCACAGGCGTATCCAGAGAGTGCAAAGCCAGTCAGAAACACTATAGAATAGAAGAAGGACATAGAAGACTCAGGAAAGAATAGGGATAGACCAAAAATCCAAAATCCCATTGAAGGATGAGTACAAATTGTGCGACTAACGCGAGTTCGGTTTACACTGAATGTGTACACACAATACGCAATAGGATAATACGGAATGAAAAACAGCCCTGAAAGGGTGACCCCCTCAAAAACGTAATCTCTTTCACAAACTAATGTTACTGAAAAACTAAAAACATCAGAACCGTATTTAGATATATTCATAACATACGTTTGTAGTTGTTTTTGGTGTTAGTTTTGGAAAGGTCTTGATGCTATACTGAAAGTTCTGATGTTCAGGTTTCAAGGTAAAAAGCACGTACGCCATTGTCGCGAATTTGTTTAACAGTGTGACTAATTATCAAAGAAGCGAGCTGCTTACAGCCGCGTGCGAACCCACGCTTCATGCACGCTAATAAATTTTCGTGCTTACTTAATACGCAGTTCCCGCACGCCCTCTCTTCTTCCCGATTTAAATACTGCGGGTGGTCTCCACCAGAAGAAGTAATCCGTGTCGCGCATGACCATACAAATGCAACAAACATAAAAGCGTGGTTTTTTAAATGATTCTTAAACGCGTTTGTTTATTAACTTTCATAAATGTTTTGGTCTTAGCTTCAAGAAAGGCCCCATCGTGTGACTTGGACGTTTGGAATAGACGGTAACCCAAATATTTTTGTAAACTTTTTCTGTTCTTACAATGAGTCCAAGATTCCAAATCAGTTCTGTCAAGCCCATTTGACATGTGAGTTTTCTACCTGACCAAATTCAGGATCCAGATTGGTTTTAAGGTGGAATTTTCGGTGGTGGACCCCCTTGCGCGGCATTAAACAATAACTGCGCTGGTGTTTCATCCATCATGGACGTAGCGATGCGCGCGTGATTAGGTGCCGCGGCCTGCTGTGCGCGATCTTCTCGCATCGAAAATCATGAATACGACGACTCACGATTAACAGAAGGGTATGCGTCAGCGTCTCGCACCTCCGGTAACCCTCCAGTGGGTTCAGTTATATGAGTAAATTTTGAAAGTCACTTGAGTGACATTTAATTTGAGAGCCAAGAGGTCAGAACCGGACGGGTCAATCAAACAAAACGACGATGCGATTCAGATTGGGATCTTTTCCATTGCACCAATGATTGGTCAGGAGTACCAATGCCTGAGAATTATAATCACATGCATCATTTTGGCGCCTCCATGGTTGTTAGTTTGAAGTTGGCGTGTTTATTGATTTGCTGTGATTTATCGATGCGGTACAGCGGTTTGCAAACAAATCATGGAAATGGAAATTGTTGATAAACTGAATCAGGTGCAAACGACATGGCGAGAAGCCGCACCACGCCGGCAATAACTAGTTTAATGCTCAACACGTGGCACTGGGTGCCAAGTTGTTTAGTTTTGCTGTGGTGTCCCACGTTTGCAAACCATGCATGTCTAGTTCTAAGTTTATAGTTTGGAGTTGCAATGTTATAATCTGGGTCGTAAAATGGCAATTGCAACGGAAACAGCAAAACTACTTCGCTTACCCCCGATTACGAAGTTTAAACAATAGTTATTCTGTAATACAATCCCTGGTACTGTAAATTTAAATTGTAAAGTCAAGACTTAAGACGATTCAAGATGAAACCAACAAAAACTTGGTTAGTAATCAAATCTGCAGCTGGTCTTCTACAAAAAAGCCCCGAAAGCTCATTTGTACATTTGTCTGTTTTTACAAACACCGCTAAGTTTTATTACTATTTATAGAAACCACACTCCTTTCTGTCCTCTTGTTTGATCATGTTTGTTCAAAGGTTTTACTCGCTCATAAATTTGATCTTTTTTAAAAGGGGTGCCTTTTTGCCGTGTTGACGTAACCCTATCTCTAAGCATTCATCGTTCTAACTGACTGTTTTCTGTAGTTGTCCTAAAAATGCATCGAGCTGTACTGCCCTAGACTCTTCACTCTTTACATGCTTATATAAACCTGGGTTACTGAAACTGTGGGTCCCGAGACTACTCAAAGGGGGTCGCTCTAACGAACAAAAGCCTGATGTGGCCCTGATACCTTTGACTATTTACATGGAGGAGAGAGTTGTTTTAAAATTCCTAAGTTAGAAGGGTGTCGCCAACAAAAAAAGTTTAAGAAGCTCTGATATCAACTATTAGATAGATAGAATATAGTATGAAAGAGATAACTAGTTTTTTACCAAACACATTCAGTTTTTGTTAGATCTGAGGTCTAAGTCTGAGGTCTGCACCCTCCAGTCTGTGTGTGTCTGATGTCACCAGACTGGGTCTTGCTATCGTTCTGGAATAACATCATGTCGCCCCTTGATAGCATGAGAAATTAGCATTTTATATACCGCAACAACAGCCATTCCAACTACGAATATAGATAGATAGTAGGGAGCACAAATGCAGTAAGCGTAGACAGACAGCAGCGCGGGATGCACGTAGAGGAGTTTATTCTTTATTGTGATCCTCAACGTGCCGGGAGACTGATATGCGCGTGATAGTTTTAAGGGGGGTTTGATCCACATTCGTTCGTAATCCGTTCATTTAATTCTGAGGCCGATGCAGTTTTGATATCTTATTGTCCGCATACAAGTAGTATTTACAGACTATACTATCGTTGTTTTTCATGAGTTTGGGTTGTATCTAGAAAATGATACTCAGCAGATAGAATCTTCAACATATGAACCGTGATAGATTGTAATATGGTAATTTCAAAATATGACTCTTTAAATTTTAATTACCTACATGATAAAATTATTTGTCCAACATAACCTATCAAAACTCCTAACCAATTTTTTGAAAATACTTTCAAAGATTGTTTTGACTTATTGAGCAATGATATATGTTATTGTGACTTTAAGAACTTTAACGATAAAGTCCTGGAATTTTAAAGTCATGTCACGAATGTTCCGGTTATTCCGGAAGACTTTAGGTTTCCGGTGAACGTCAAGCATTGCAATATCGTCCATCGCTTTTCTCGTCGTGTGCAACGCGCAGCAAAGTGACCATTAGGTATGAATTGATCCTTTTAGCTTTTTAGCCCTGTTCGTCTTAAATTCCAAGTTTTAGGTGGTCACTGCACGCTGTAAAAGTCAAAATAAATAGCAGCTAACATGACGAAAATCGATGCCAGAGTCGTGTACAGGATGGCAAGATATCCTCAACATAATGCCAACATAGTGCCCATCCTCAACATTGCTCAATAAACCATTTACGTTTATCAGCTAAGTACATTGTAGATATCGCTTACTCAATATACGAAGACTCATCTTTGCGCGTTACTAGAACATACAAGGTGTTTTTGAAGATTAGCGCGAGATGAAAGCTGTTATTATTTATGAGGTTTTAATGTTGCTTAATGCAACACATAACAACGACTGGTGTTCTTAATCGAAACGCTTAATAGAACACAATGGCTGCGCGGCGGTAGATATAATAATTAAATAATATTATTAAGCGTACCAAGAGCGGTGCGCATTGTGCTCTGCGCAGAGATTGAATGAATGGGAGAATCGAGTGGAACATTCCTTGCAGGTAATAGATACGAAGAAAGAACAGATTTAGATAAAGTCTTATTAGTTTATTGTTGTATTATATTAGTTCGTCTTGCACGTCGGACGTACCTGTTGGCAACGCGAGCGTTTACCGCGCGCATAAAAATTCATTTAGTTCGAAACGAGCAGAGCTTATTCACAGCTTATTACAGCCGAGACCGCTGTGCGGATAAGGATAATGTTTCGTTAGGTGCCGCATTTTTTTGAATATGAATATGAGAAGCGGAGGAGACTTGCCCTGCTGCCTGAACAAAACATTGTCGAGATTATGTGGCAAGATTTTAGTTTCTATGAAGATTACATACAGTATGTTTACAATGCTATTGTTTTTAGTGCTTTGCACATTATAAATAGTTACATCTACAAATTAGTTATAGAATTTGAAATAATTACAATAGAATTTATATGTATAATAATTTAACAATATAGCTGGTTATCGGATTTAAATGAATTAAATATATATATATATATATATATTGAAGGAAACGGTATATAATTTATGATATTTATGATGATGAAGGTATAATAATATTAGTTAATTCTTGTCGATAAGGCTATTATTTTTCATCGAGATTGTACTCTGAAGCGCGTTGCGCACTGTAGCTAGTTATTTCATTATTGTTTTATTTTTTGCTTGGTGCTTGAGGACGTCTTCGCCGCAGGATGCCACCGATACTAATTCTATTCCCAATCCATCATCGTTCATTCGAATTTAAATGGGAACGATGGCAAGACGCGTAGGTACAACTAGCAATCACTTTTAGCAATCAACTAAACTGAGAGCTAAAGAAAAATTAAGAAAACTAAGCGCATTCCAATTCGACCAAAAGTAGATATTATTAATCATGTTTATCGTTTTTTTTTATTAATCTACCTAAAAATTACTATATATATTACTAAATGTTTGTATGGTTGTAAGTGGTGTTAGACAATTGTCAACTGAAAATGTTAACGATTTCATTTGGTGACAAGCAGGAAGGTCATTTGGTGTTCCCCTCAAAGCAAAGCATAAAATATTTTTTTTCCTAGCTTGAGGGTAGGGAAATAGTTAACTATGTTTGTAAAAAATATACAAAAACATTATTTTATAGTTTCTGTTATAGAAAAATAAATTTATAGAACCTATAACTTTTTTATTAATAAATTATTCGCTAAATTCTTGGATTTATAGAATATCTCATATGTTACTCATTAAACTTTCTAAAAATTGCGTTAAATAAACATTTACTTTATATGATACATATTTGATTCACTTCTGCACAAAGAAATCCCTTTTGCAGAGACCTCAGTCCAGCAAACTTGTTTTTGACGTTATGTAGACGTTAAGTACTGTTAATAATAGACTCCAAATGATTTGCTAGAAAATAAAAATACTCCCACACCTTATAATAACATATAAATGTTCTCGTATATGTTGGACAGTTGAAAAGAAGAATTCACATGATATTTGGACGCTGGTCGATGGTAGAAATGCAGAAACATTTTATTCTGTCTACCTGAACCACTTTGGTCGCTGGAGAATTCTGACTCAAAGCTACCTTTGATTCTTAAAAATCAAATATCAAACTTAAGACCGCACCATCCTCGATGTATTGTGTGTATAGTAAATCAGATTGACTTAAAAGCTGACTTGAAAGACCCGAATCCTTCTTTCTCTTCGGCGTGAATTCACACAATGTATGATGATGCGACGTTTTGACTGCTTCGTGGCAACAAGTATCAACTGAATCTTTATTTATTTATTGGATTTAAATTAATTTGATGTTTTGATTTGTGTTATTGATTCCTTGAAATGGTTAAATCGATTACGAATTCCATAAATTGTTGTAAGAAAAAATATCTTTTTTTTTTTTTAAATAATGAAAGTGAATATTTTTGTGAAATGTGATACTTTCTGGACGATTTGAGATATTAATATTTAAAGAATTTCTGAGTGTTCATTCTTGGTCCATTGCGACGATTCTTCCCCTGTGAAGAGTTTCTTTGTATTCGCGTGATTTTTTTCGAGCCGTTGAGAGCGAAAACGAAAGAAAATGTTTTTACAACCCTCGACACGTTTACGTACGCGCCGTTTTGCGTTAACCCAATCCTCCCTCTTGTCTCGAAAGCCTCGACGCGAGATAAAACGGTGGAAAATGATATCTATTAAAAGGTTTTTAAAACGCGCGCTTTTCTTTCTTTCGTTGGGTTTACGAGCAATGACAAGGACTCGGTAGTTATACATTTCACCACAAAGACACTGAGACACAGAAAACACCACCAGTTTTAGCCTGGTTGTCTTTGTACCGTGAAATGTATACTTTCAACGACTTGGAGACGACAATTCCCACAAACGAGCGGCAAACGTTTTACGTTTATTGAGAAACATTTGATTCAAAATGTATTACCTTTATTGTTTAATAATTCATCTTTAGGTTCTTGTTCATTTCTCTGAGTGTCTAATATTTATTTAAGATTAGCATAAAATAATTGATTTGACAAAAATAAGGACTTTTGAAGCTCAAATACATTTTTTTAACTTTTTGTTTCCTCGTCTTCTTGTTTTTAAATTTTGTAAAGCTCAAGTCGATATGAAGGAACGAGTGTATTAAGACATTTCACCCGCGTACTATGAAAGTCCATAGAAGTTGGTCTTGATTCGAAAAGCGGGTGGAAACATAAAGACTTGTGCAGGGCGAATTCTTTTCGTTAACGCTCGCAAAGCGAAGGAATTCAGTTAAACCAATATTGCTAATGGACTTCTTATAATGTCAGAAGATAATTTGGAATCCAAGCGCGATGCACAAGCAGCGTGCACAAATACAGAAAAATATTAAAAGAATTCTAATTTAAGAAAGTGCCCAACTCGCTAGAAATAAATTACCAGACATTGATTTAAAACTCTACAAACATTCTAATAAACACAACTTAGTGGTGACGAGCAAAAATTTAAATCTGAACAAAATAAGTCGGAAGACATATAGTTTTTCAAAGCATGTCGCAATTAAACCCTGTGAAACATTTTAGTAAAAGTCAGAGGTTTTGCCGACTATGAACCTCTGGCTACACTGAGCTTAACATAGCGTCTGTTTACAGGTACCCCGGACAGGCAAATCCACACGAAAGAGACCGACGAGTTCATAACTCATAAAACTGCACACATCATACGATCTGGATGTGTCTACAACTACGACCTAGGACCAACCTAAAGCCCACTACTAAGTCTTCGTTAATACCTAAATCGGCACAACACTCACAAAAGCAATGAAGCACAAGAATAAAAGTTAAAGACCCTTTTAAAAGGGCCGCTTGTGGGTTGTTACGGCTCCAGTGAGAATCGTCTTGGCTTCTTCACATGGCATTGGACACTATGGTATTGAAAAATGGCACATCGCAAACCCGTAATTACAACTTTAGTGTAAGGTTGAAGTCGTGTGGAAAAAATATTGAGGCGCCGGCCGCCGCGCATTTACGCCCAAAAACCAAATACCAACCTTGTTCGGTGCGACGAGTACAAGTTGGAATGCTTTCCCGTTTTCTTTTAAGTTGCTTGTTAATTCTTTAGGTGGGTCTTTCGAATTGGTTGGATTGCTTAAAACGCAATAATCAGACGATTTGTATTCGAATTCGTGTTTAGGCAAATGCGCCAGCATCGGTGGAAATAAAGTAAACGACGCGAGAAACCATCGAAACGGGGAAAGCACCGAAAGCCATCAGACGTAAATCCGTACATAAAACATCAACAGCAAAAACTTAAAGAAAAACAGAGAGTAACGGAATGTATTTACCAAAAATCGAACAATACTCTTAGAGTTTTTTAAATAATTATTTTAAACAGTAAAAAAAATCTTTTTACAATTTAAAGTTTTTCCGATAAGCAATGATTTTGAAACCGCTCATACTATATTGAATTATTAAGTTATATAAGAATAAAATCCTCATTATTTATGTGTTTGATTAAAGTAAATAAATTTTATCAAACAGACATAATGTTTTTCTCGCCTTGTCTTCCACTCCGAAATGTTAGTGACCATGACTGCTAGATAACACCCGTTTATTTACGTTTAAGGCGACACTATCTGGTCCAAAGATTCTTAATTGGTTTTACACTCGTCCTTATTAAAGACTTACATCGCTACCGTGCGCATCAGATACACGCCGTGGTGCGGGACCAGTCCTCACTCTTTGGCTTCTAATCTCCTAATAGGCAGCTGACCATTAAGCATTCGTTTTGATATAAAACACTAAGCCCAACACTTCGACACTAACATAGTGAACATTAAAATCTTAAACTTTAGATAACTTTTGGGTACCTGTAACTGTGTGACGATGGTGGTCATCTTGTAACTAGGCTTGATTTATCAGTTCAAGTTATTTTTAAGTAATTTTGAACTATTCCAATGCACATTCTACGAACTAAAATCAACTAATGTATATAAAGCGTTAAGATATTGAAGATCATTGGACTTCATCTGGAAATACTGTAAATTGTAGTGTTGTGTGGGCTTCTTTTACAAGTGTTCACATGCGAGTGCTTACACAGAATGTTGATAGTAATGTATATTATTCATGATCTTCTTAAAGTACCTAGTTTGCGTATGAAAATACAAGAAGTCGAAGAAATTAGATTTAATTGGACCCATTAGAAGACATATTTGGAAGACTTGAAAAAAGTGTTGAAACTGTTTGAAGTGTAAAGTGTGAGATGGGTTTCGTCACCAAGTTAAATGAATGTGATTAGAACGAATTGATTTGATCAGGAAATTGACACACTTATAGTTTATTCAGAAATAACGGTTTGAAACCAAAATATTGACAATAAAAATCCAAAGATTGAAATCTACATATTTATGTTTAAATTTTTCTAAAAATTTATTGAAAGTAAGCATTGTTTTGTTTGATGTTTTAAAGAACAGATTTAATTATATGATAATTTAATAATTTTATTTTGTAAATGACAAATGTAGTCGCATTATGAATTCATCAAAAGTCATGAATACCAAGGCGGTTTTGGCCTACGCAATTTAATTTAAAAATCTTGTTCGTCTTCGTTCTCGTTTTGAATAGAGAATATTTATGCAACAATCATCGATTTGTTTCATGTTTCATGTTTTGTACTTGAACACAAAAAGGCACCTCCTATCGTGCCCTGTTTCGAATGAATCGCCGTTACCGTTGCTTGTTGTCGGCGCGTTTTTTGTCTGTTAGGTGTCTATTTGACAATAAGAAGTATTAATTCCGATTACGATTGCGATTCCGATTCGCATTGTGCTTGGGTTGGTTTTTCGCGCCGCTCGATTTATGCCGTTTCTATGAGTGTCCTATGCATTGTGCATAATACTCAATGGTAATTGTAGGATTGGCACATTGGAACAACACTGGCGCATAAATCGTTTGTGACGATAAATAACGCCATAATTTCGAGGCGAGTATAACAACCTCGCGAAACTTTGTTAAGTCTGGAAAGTTTCGAACACGTCGCGCGAACGTGTGAATTTGTGAATTTGAACATTTTGAATCCGCGAATATTAATTTTCGGGTGTTTAATTAAAACGAGCTGAGAAAAGTCGTAAAACTTTTCGCCTGGGAGGGAGGTGAGGACCAAAGACGGGAAATTTCTTATGTTTGACTTTATATGGAATTTAATTACGACGTATGTTGCAACTTTTGTAAACTGTTGTGCTGAATAATTTCATTTATAACATTCAGAACAAGTGTATATTGAAATCTTTAACTCAAGATGTGACAAATTGTTAAAATGATTTAAGATAATAAAATTTATAAATAAAATCACAATATATTAAAAAATCATCAAAAAACGGTTTGGGAGTTTTATCAAATTATTTCAGGTATGGTTGACTTTGTGCAAATCGTTTGAAACAATGGATACAACAATAAATATGCACTTTGTCCGTATGTAGAAAGCTGTAGTAGACGCAAAACGTGAATCTTTCACTAAAGCAGGACCGGATTATTAAAAGAAAACATTAAACACTTAGATTAATAACAAAAACTTAATCTTACAACTAGTTTTTATTGAAATTGTAATTTTTTATAATTAGTTTTTGTTTAAAAATGCAAAGCTAGTTATAGTGGATATAATATAATTGATACGCCACTGTGCGTACATCTGCAGTGTTTTCTATAACACTCGACTCGCGAAAACGCGCGGAATAAACGAATATAGCGAATAGGTTCGCGTAGGCGAGATTTATCAGGCTTTTGTTCGCCTAGTCCGTTGTGTTGGCCGCCACACGCAAATCGTCCACAGCGCAATCCGCGAGGCGTCCGTTTTCGCACATTCGATTGTCTCGTTTTATTCATACAATCGTGCTTTTCCTTTACCAAACTCGCGCGGCGTTCATGCCTGAAACGCGACCAGGAATCCAAATTCGCAATTCGCGTGCTTGAGTGCGTTACGTTTTATAATGCGATATAAATTCCGGTCATCCGAGATGCACGGGCGCAAACGCATTTAAATATTTACAAGCGGAATGGATACCGCCGAATGGAATCACGCCTCGGAATAGCTGGCTTGCTTCAAAGAATCGAATAATTAATATTCGGACCTGTTGCAGCGCCCGCTACAAAATGCATTTTTAAATAAATACCTAAACGGGCTTGGAGAATTTAAAAGTAAAAAGTCACTTGGGAGCCTGCGGTTCTCCAAACCGAGGAGTGCTTTGATACCGACAGGTACACAGGGAGAGTCAGAAATTATGAAAAGACGCAAAGTATGAAAGCTGGTTAAAAGTTTAAAGTCAGTGTAGTAGAAAAAAATCATGTTTTAAGTCCGGTTTTTGTATTTTAAGGCGATTAGTCTACTTAAAATCTAATCCGGAAGGGTTCAGTTCACAATTGTATTTTTACTTGAATTTTATTTTTCTTCCTGACTAAACTCTTTAGATGATCTTTGCTGTAATGCGATAATCTGCAATCGTCTGGTTGCGGTGGCACCTTGTAGGAATTTAAAACATTACCCATCGGTAAGAAGTAAGGCCTGGATGTGGACTGGGCACTCGGTGGTTGACGTGGATAAAAGGTGATTGTAACAGGGACGTCATGCGGCGATGCACAGCGCCGTACGAAATGTTTCACACTTTCTTAAACGATAAATTAGCATCCGCGCTCGTTATATTAAAAGAGACGAGCCGCAGCCGAGGAAATTCTCAACGAGCATGCAAGAGAAGCACATCAGAAGATACGCGTCGAGAAAAGCAATGATTTCTCGAGAGGCGCGCGACTCTTCTTCGTCGAGTGCGCGCACGCCGAGAGCCGCACCGACCCCAAAGCGTTCACGAATTAATATGTTAATTTCTTTGATGCCAGAGAAACAACCGAGAGAACAACAAGAGCCGAGGAGGCGATGAGGATGACGCTTCAAGCCTCGGAATCGTCTCGGCGGAATCGTTCGTTTCATTACGTTTCATTCCGACGTGTTGTTTTTATAAACAACTCTGCCTCTTCGCAAATATTACACAACGTGGGCTTTTGTTTCCTGCTCAAGAATATCAACATCAACAACAATCAGAAATAATACCTTGTTAGCACAACACACAACCCTATTTACAGCAAGCAGACGCCATTCTTGAGATCACGTTTGAGGTTATGTCGGTTTTCATTAGCGTAGCCCATACGACCCAAAAATGTAATAAAAATAACTGATTTTTATTTCTACTTGATTTCTCGAGGGAAATCTTAATTACAAAGCGTCTCCGACGTTTGCATCGGTCTCGTGGCATCCCTCGTGATTCGAGTTGACATTAATACGTATCCCTAATTTAAATATATGCGGCATAAACGTTAACGAAGGGACGCGCGCGGCTTCGGTTTTCGTCTCATTAGCCATCGGTGTTGATTCTTCCACCGCGCAACAACCCGAACGTTATTAATTACGGTTAATGGCTCATTTTTATTGTCGCTGTGTGTTTCCACTTCGATACACAAAGTTACCATAACCCAGAGCAGAAAAGAATGAAAACAGGAAAAGGAATTCCACATTTTTCGTTGATGTTTCTTCTAATTTTTTTTTCTACGTTTTCACCTCGAATGCACAGCCGGATTATTAATTAAGTCTAACTTCGTTAGTATCAAACTTAGTCAAATTAATAAAAAACTGGTTACGTAAAAAATATAATTTCCAATAGAAATAACAAAAATGTATCCAAGAAATCCTTGAATTATGATTTATAGACATAAATATAAAAATAACCGATAATATACTGCACTTCCAGTTCAGGGAGTTTCATTAAACTAACATTTTTTTAATTAAAAAATAATAAGCGAAGGCCAGGTGCACTTGCAACCATAATTACTCCTCCTGTTCCTGTTATTTGCTACTTATTGGATCTTTGACTTGTCCAAGCAAACATGTTGCTCCAGATTACATTATGCATTTATATTGAGGTTCATTTATTACCATATGCGTACATAAATCAATGCGGGATAAATTTATAAATTTCATTTGCATAAAAATATTCATCCCCGGCAGTAACAAGGCGCTGATATCTTCCGAGAGTGCCCAAGTGAGTGAATAGTCCAATCTGGAGATCATATCACTGACAGTAGAGAAACACAACACACAGGTAAAGAAGAAGAAGATAAACTATAGAATATTTATAAAGCATGAAAGATGTAAAGATCTAAATTTCCTAGCCTTGGTTTTAAATCTGGTCAGATCAGGTACTAGTGGCAGTGTAGCAATCGAAATAGATTTTGATTAAGTTTCAGTTCTATCTGTTTGAATGAATCTTAATCTTAGAAATCATACGGAATATACGAGTATATACAAAACGGTATATAAATAAATATTTGCTTGGTTAATAAACGCGTTGAGTTGGAATTTATTGCTTTGAAGTGATATACGTGGTGATAACAATCGCAATGAATAATTTTTTTTCTAGCCTCGAGCTTGGAGTTGAAATTGATAGAATGAAACACAACAACACTAATTTTAGTGTGGGTTAGCTTAAGTTTTTTTTAACTTAACTAGAAAGTATAAATGTGAATCCCAATTCTTTGTCTTAGATCAATTGTTGTTGGTTTTACTACGATTCAATATTAAAAATTTATGTAGAAAGAAAATGTTTTGCTATGCTACCGAAAATTGTGTATTATAATAATATAGCATTTTTTAAAATAACAAACACAGACGATACAGGTATCTTCAATGTTTGTTTACTGAGTTATCATGTGGGCGTTAATCGAAAGCCATTAACTACATTAGAAAACAATTCGTTGTGTGGTCTGAACGAACTATGGCCTAAAGTCAAACACAGAAAAATTTTGTGGAAGGCTCATGTCAAACAAAAAAACAAACAAAAACAAAAAAATGGAATAACAAGAAAAAAAGTTACCAAAACAAGTTTTTATAACAATAAATAATACTAGAGCAAAATATATTTTTCATTTAACGTATTATAATTATTATTAATTATATCATAATATTGACTTAATATTTGCAAACATATTTATTTTAAATTTGCACTTGCAATAATCGATGCGTTAAAACAAACAAACATAAAAACACAAAATATACAATACGGCGTTGTAAATTATGATATTATATAGTTACCATCAGTCAAAGGGAATTATATGATTATAAATTCCTACCAACATTTCAATATTTACGGTCCAGCAAGAAACGCACGCGTCTTACTTATCTTCGTGCTCGACTAGTCACAACTCATTCTTACTTTCAAGCAGCATCCATGTTCATTCGCGCATATTACACTTATGCTTATTATTTATTTATCGCGTACGTCGCCGTGAACGAGCAGTCGGGATAATTACAGTGGGCACCGGAGATGGTAATTACAAGTGTTGCCATCGGTTGCGGTGGAAACTTGATAAGTGCACACAAGTTAATAAAACCACGCAACAAACAATCACGAAATGGCAGTGAGAAGGATGAAGCGGTAAGAAACATTGCCAAAGGACCTTAGTAAACTATATCCTTAGATACCTACCAGTAAAGCTAAGTAAGAAGTGATTAAATATATTTCAGTAATTCTGGTAAAAACTGATATGTTTGACCTTTTAGTGATTATGTGAGTGTAGCTTAATTAAAACTTTGTAGATGCATGAATATCTTACACCATTATTTTAAGTTGTTAGTTATTTCCTAACATGTGCATTATATCGTTATGTATGTGGGTGGACATCTCCAACGAGCTGATGTTGCATTGTCTA
Source organism: Atheta pasadenae (assembly GCA_030264155.1). Taxonomy (NCBI): domain Eukaryota; kingdom Metazoa; phylum Arthropoda; class Insecta; order Coleoptera; family Staphylinidae; genus Atheta; species Atheta pasadenae. Next base: position 28,489 of record JARJDS010006814.1, read on the forward strand.
ACAAATTTATTAATCTTGAGCTTGTATTCTTCTAAACTTGGTCATCGCTCATCTTCAACTCAGATTTTTTTTAAATGATTGAAAACGATCAGATTTACAAAACCTCCGATCACCTACTTTGTTTTTTTAAGTTTATGCCTATAGATGGCGTTTCTGTGCAAGAAAATGGCGAGAATCAAAGTCACAAAACGGTAAACTACTTTCATTCATTCAAGACCAGATGGCTTTATGCAATATCTTCATGTGTTCTTTTCATGTTCATATTTGTTTATCGCAGCTGGTTTTGTTGGTAGCAAGAAACAAACGGCATAACTCCTTCTACATCCATTTAAGTGACCAGGTCAGTCCATATTTATCTCGATTGTAAATTCTCATAACGCGATCTGTACTCACATCTTTACAAGACAACAACATGTCTATCCACTATCCACCTTGAAGTACTAGTACAAGTACATAGCAATGCAATAACATTTACGTGAAATGATATCAAAAACTATCAAGTTACCGAAAGGTCAATATCAATAAATTTGGTTGGCATATGCAGTTCCCATACTATGGGATTTTCCAAAGTTCCTGGTCTAGTCCGATTTGTACAGAGAACTGTCGCTGTTTTTTAGTCATTCCTGCTTACTACCTGTGGCTGTAACTGAGCTAACCTGCACCTCATGCTTGGCATCAAATTTGTTTTGCAAGGTACTTTGTAGCGTGTTGTCTATATTTGCCTACGTTGCGCAAAGCACTGAGGTTTTAAGTGGTTATTTGGATTTTACGAATATTTGAATATATCTAATAAATATGATAATGGCGTGTATTGTTGGTTACAAGTTACTTGTAACCAAAAACCAAGCAATGCAAAGACAGTTCAATGCACATGCAGGTTTGGGCATTTAGGAAGTCACGATTTTCGCCTACTTCACAGCTAAACGGACCTGAATTTACATGATCTTGGGTTTATACATGATCTTGTCCGAAAACATAACCAAGAATATTCGAAACAGGAAGATGCCAATTCGAGTGCATCTTCGTACAAGATCTTGTTAGAAGAAAAACATGTTTTGCAATAAATTCCAACCAAAACTTATTTAACTTGGAATTATTTTATACAATTTGGACAAACTATTCTGACTGCCTTCAATCTTTGTATTATATTTTTGATGGATACTCCAAACTGCTGCTTTTACTAGAGGTAGAAAAAAATATAGAAAAAGTTATAGAAGATTCTCATAAATATGCTGAAAGTAATTACACATTTTAATATGTTTAAAGACACGTTAATAGTTTTACTCATAAAATAAATATTTCACCAGCAAAAAAACAAGTAGTTAGGTTTAGAAACAATGCAAAAAAAATCCAAGCAACAGGAAAAATATTATATAACTTTACAACCGGTTACATACATCCAAATTCTGAAGCTGCACTAAAAGTGAGTTTAAAGCGCAATATAGATTTGAGGTAAGATTTCTTTCTAAAAACCTGATGTGGCTTGCAAGTGCATCAGATGCTGGAGGTAGGTTTCTCTTGCAAGATGGTTTAGAACTGGGAAGGTTGAAAAGGTCGGAGCGTCGCAGAGAAAAATCTACTAAAAACGTTATTTATAAGCCTATTTAAAATTCCTCTAGAATTTCGTGTGTTTAAAGCCGCGTGTTTAAAGTTAAATAATAATAAATTTAAAATTCCACCTTTTTTCGTTTATTTTATTTGTTTGAAAAGCACTTTATCGTCAGTTTTTAAAAATTTATCACTGTTTCTGTACATTACGTGTATAATTTTATAATTTTCTATAATTAACGAAATGGCTCCCAAAACCAGTTATTTTTATTATGTATTTCTAATGTTTTCTGCTCAACCAGGTACGTTTTTTTATTTTTAGAAAATTGCAATGATTTGAGTTTAGAAAAACAAAAAAACATTTCATTAACAAAAGCAAACATTGTGTTTGCATCAAACTAATTCAATATCAACCTGTTACCTGCATCGTTGGTACCTGTTTCGATCAACTTTTCTACCTGTAAGCTATTAACTGTTGATTCTTAATTTGACTCTGTCCCAACCAGCGGCGGCGCTCATCGTTCATCGCTTCGTCGCGCACCACCTTCTCTAAACTGCGGGCTTTATCCAGTTATCCACACACACGCCGAGAGTTGAGGATCAATCTGGCAAACGATGGATGGAACACGATACCGATGACTGCCAAACATTCGACACGAGATGCTGGTTGCTCTCCCATCCCTTGTTTGTTCTAAACATCGCCATAATGCGTTTTATCAGCGGGCACGCGAGCATTCGATGATAATGGAACAAATAGCCCAGAGTCATTGCAGCTTTTACTTTAGTCATGCTCTGAACATACTCCAAACACGATCTGTACAACATCACAAACTCACACAAACAGTCTAGAGCAAAAAGGACCACTAACAGAACAAGATTGCCAGAATCTGAATCTGAATTCAAATGAGTACCTCCACGACTACAACGCGTATGTAAAAGCTTTAAGCATGTGGCTTACAGAATGAGAATGCAATCGAATATTAGTCTCCACGTGGGCTCGGAACAAGGATGTGGAGTAAGTAATTCGACGAAACGACTTAGCAACGTAACGCATTTAGGAATGGTAACGGGTTGTTAACAGGTTGCTGTTCGTGTTGCTAACAGAGCATTTGAACACTGTAATATTAATTTGTACATTACCGAGCAACGCACAAAAGATATTCTGATTTCCACATAGCTAAATAGGTGCTGAATCAGGTCGTGTAATTATTTTGAGGTCTTGGTGAGCAAATTGTGTTGTTCCATCAAAGAACGCATCCAGCATTTCAATAACATATTATTCTATATTCACCAAACAATAACAGAATACATTAAATACAAATATTAATGTTATTATAAATATTCTCGTAATTATAATTTGCTATATATTATATGAGAAAACAAATTGTTAAATAAGAGCAAAATCTTAAAGCTTGGAAAAGGTTTCATAGTTTTGGAAAGTGTTTATATTTATGCCATATTTCAATTATCGATGATAAGTACTAATGGATATTTATTGGAAGTTTACATTACAGTTTGCACTTTTATTTATAGTTAGAATGCATTATAATGGTGTTGTTCTGAGACGTCTAGCGACGTCTTGAGGCTATTTTCGCCACAACGTTTCTCGTCTGCTCATCTACTCATCCCCCAACCGCAATGTTTGAAGGGGTTCAATTTTCCACTCGGTTTCTTTAAATTGCAGGAGCGTTGGAGCACGTCTGGTTGCATCTGGGATTCTATGAGTGACGCTAAATGTTAAACGGCGTTAAACTTTTCAGTGGTTTTCACTGTTTTTGCTCTCGAGTTCCTGGTCTACCGATAGGTTTTATTCTATTTCTAAATTTCTTGGTTTTAAACTATGCAGGCCGTAACTTAATGCGTACCAATGAAGAAATATTATGCTTCAACAAGTCTGTGATGATTTAAGGCATCTAACCTCGAGTTTAAAGCTAAAACTTGAAAATTAGGATAAAAATAGTTTACCAGTACGTGAAAATTATCGTTTACTTGTCAACGCAGCCAAGTAATTATTTATTATTTATGATATTTCATTAAAATATTAGCTTTCTTTAAAAAAACTAGAGTAATCTATTTCTAAGTCATTGCAAGTCGTCTTACGCTTGATCGATATGAACATCCAATTAGTCGTTAATGAATAATTGTCCTATTTTCTTATATATTTGTTGATCCAACGTCTTATATAGATAGATAATAAGATAATTTAAGTCAATTAAGAGGCGATTGCACCCGATATCACACATCACTCTACGTTCTACAGCATAGTCATGCTGAAAGACTGAGCACGGCCAAGGCTCGTCGCCGTCGAAGAGAACAACGCGATGCACACGGAGTTAATTAAATTAATCGACGGACTCCTGCTTCGCGTCTCAATTGATCCGCTGCGATGCGCAGCGCTTAATTAATCATCCATTTACGATTTTGATATGACCGGGAATCCGAGCAAGGCTATGACGTTGTAAGATTCTTGAGTAATAACAATGAACCGACAATTTTCCAACGAACAAAAAATAGATGACTTGCAAAGTCTTAACAACTAATTAATTAGGTTTTATAGGATTAACACTTGCGTCGGCTGGAGCAATATGTTGAACAGATTTCATGTCTGATCACCAATAATTTGCTGTTTGTTGATACTGGGAATTGAGTAATTGCTTTATTGCTGGTTATTTTGAAATAATTTCAATAAGCTGGGATTATGGACATATTAGTGATGACGACTTTACGATAGAGGCGGTTTGGGGTTTGACCTCAAATATAGTTCATTGTCATCATAGGGTCTAATGCCGACAGCAATAAAATAGTTAGAAGGAATTATAAGTAAACTTCAAAAGTTTATTCTGGTTGTCTAGTTTTGCAAATAGTTATTGTCGGTATAAGATCAAAAAGCCTGAAAATATATTAGTCTTTATTATCTACTCTCTCAATGGACATTGACATAAGCAACTTATAAAATATCAACAATTTTCATTAGGATTTGCATAGGCATCGCACGAAAAGTTAAATATTTCTATATTTGCAATTAATCTTGACCGAAAGTTTTACGATTTCTATAAGTTTGGCTTATTACCTATAAAATGATACATGTATCTATCTATTTATTACCCAATTAAAATAATGTTTAATGATTATAACAAAATTCTTGAAAAACTGTTTTATTGTTGGCATTGCTCCAGTCAGCATGTTTATTAGCTCCAATTAAAGTTAGCTAAAAATTTGCTAAGGCAATATCTCGAAGCAAACGTTAAACAAATAAATCTTAAAATATTGCACCTAATTACACACCAACTTCGATTTGTATGTCCCTCGTTGGTTGTTTGTTGTTGCATGTTTATATACCAAATGTGTAACTGTTGTAACTGTTATAATTGCGAGTAATAACCGAAGAAGGAAGCCTTGATGAAATTGGAATTGTTAGTAATTTATTGGTTTATTGGAGCCTGGGGCGCAAAGCGTACCGACTCGGTCGCATTAATACATTATGATTTGCCGTAACGCAATGATCTACACTTAGATTTCCACTCTGCCACGCTACATTTCCATGGTTTACAACATCTATTTGCTTTTGTTGACGGTGTACATGACGTGTTTTTGTGTCAGTTTTCCGCTGCTTTGAAGTCATGCCGACATTATAAACCTGAAACTTGCAAAATCGCAAAAAGAAGTTTTATTACTTGGTGTGTAAAATCGCCTCTGGGTAAAGTTGTTGCTTGGAAATGTCCTTTTGGGCATTGCATTCTGTTCTGTCCCGTCTCGGGCCGGCCATGATGATCATCATAATCTTAATCATAGCTATATACGCATTCGTATACATCCATTCACTCATGGGACTAGTTGATAGGACGGTATTTAAGTAGGCATTTGTACGACGCCTACGCCCTCGCTTCGAGGCGGCTCGTTTTCGTTGGATATGTTGATAAGTTGATAATTAAGTTATGAAAGCCGCGGAGAGATGAAAAACGGCGTTTATCTCGTGGTGAGTTTCGTTCTGGACACTAGCATAGACGAAAGATTTCAACCGAGGACTATTCATTTATTTAAACTGCAACGGTGAAGAATAAATAGTGAAACGTTTAATTATAGGTTTGCTTTATGCATGCTTATTATGATTGTGTAATTGACATGTACCATACGTTACAAACATTTAAAAAATTACAAAGACTTTTTAACAGTTTTTTTTTCAAAATTGTCTTTAATAAAATAATAACCTGAAAGTTTATTGGTTATCTAAATTTGTATTATTTGTGAAAAAACAACCACCAGATATAAAAGTTTGGATGAGACGGTGGGACCAATAACAATTATCATTAATTTCTTTTTGGAACTTTCAAGAACTGGTCAGGAAAAGCATTAACTTAAGAAACCTTTACGTTTAACTAAACGTTTATTATTATTAAGTTTAAAACCAAATAACTTTAAACATAATTTCAAAACACGTTTGCCTTGTTTATTAAAAATCCATAATTATGATTCGTTTTTATTTGTATTTCAGCTCAAATCTAATTTCCCAAAGCTGCCTCAGACGTTCTTCCTCAACGTGGGTTTTAATTAAGCGAACGGTCGTTTGCATTAATTCATCGTTTACTCATTTACCTTATTATTACGCATCGTTTGAAATTTAACGTTTAAATTTTTTAATCACGAAGTAAACGGTTTCAACCCAACTATACTTCTTCGATCGCATCGAATGTGACATTCTGACCAGAAGCAGGTAGTGTGGTAGCCCCTATGAAATGATCATTTTGCCGGTAGGTTAATTAAACGACGTTCGGGCTGCTTTTATAAACGAATTTTGCGAATTTAATTGTTTCAGATATAAATGTCAGACCTGCGCGCTCGTATTTTACTGAGGGTTGTATTCAATTTGAGAACTGAATATCGTGATTATTTTTTTTGTATGTTGTGCTTTTTATTGTTTTTGATTTTCATATCTTGCAAAGTTTTATTGAGTTTATGTGCAATAATTTGTTAGTTCAAGTGAAAACTTGAGTTTCCTTTAACGGGTTATAAGTTTTTTGTCGAGTTTGTCGCCCTGTCACGCCGCCGTCGACGACGGCTGCGTAATAAAACAATAAAATTATAATTCCACTTTCTTTGAGTCAAACTTTGCGCCGCCCCACACCCTTGACAAAGATTTTATTCTTGGGTTTGCGTCTGCGGCATGCGAGACATCCAACAACCGACTCGCGTGCATTCATTTCTAGTTTATTGCATGCAACAAATACCGGTATTCATACTCACGTTAGCGTATCGCTTATAAATTCCATATAGTTACGAGTTTTGTTTGTTTCTCTTTATTTTCGAACTGTTTTTATGTGCACCGAGCATCTAAAATTAAAGACAAATTTATGTTGAAGCAAGGCGCAAGTGTCGAAACGTCGGGCGCGCGTTTTATTTCATGTTGTTTGATTTGCTTTTATTTCGGAGATTTGAAATTGTCGACGTTTGCGCCAAGAAATGAGCACAGATTACGAGTGTGACAGTTGAGCTTTCATCGCTTTCATCGCGGATAAACACGCACACAGATAGATGCGTTGTAGTCGAATTTTATGGTGCTTTGTGTTTATTGCCGTGGAAAGTGTGAACTACTATGATACAACAAGAATTTCAGGAAATGACAATGAAAACACTGAATACAGAAAAGGGTGACAATAAAACAATGAAATGCTAAGTTATTCCCAGAAATTATTCTTGTAAAATATGTAAATATTTTACTAGACAATAAAAACCTTTCAATTTTACCCATAAAAATAAACATGGGTTTTATTTCTTATTTTGAAGAATTTAATGTAATTTTTTTTAAATTATAATACAAAATTAAATTTGGAGCGGCCGGCGCGGCGCGGCGCCTCTTCTTTATGAATTATAATTACCAATGACTTTTACGACTTTGGAGCTTTCGGCATTTCGACTTAACATCACTGCCACTCCCGCGGAGACTCAAGTCTTCTTTGCGCTCTGAAGCAAACACCAGGGATTTGGTCACCGGTCTGTATTTATTAAAACACAAAATGAATTTCAATTAAGCGGCTTGAAAAAAAACATAAAACGCATCGAAATGAAGCGATTCGGGGCTTGAATCACGCTGTGCGGCTCTCGCGCTGAGTGCCGAAAACTACTCCAAGAACATTTGAACGATTGGCACTTTTATAAGCACGTTAAAGTCAGGTAGTATTTATATTTATTAATGTTCAGTAACATTAGTCGAAATAAGTAAATGTTAGTTTTAAGTTTTGACCCAGACCCTTAAAGCAGGTTTCTTCTAGGCTTTGTAGCTCCACTTAATATTTGAAAGTTTCAAGGGTTGGTCCGGTCTAAATTAATTCGACTGTTCTAATAGAAATTGTAAAGTATGTTAATTGGAGGGTTTTGTTTGTGCCCGGCTGAAAAATAAATGTTTTTCGGGGAGTGGCCGGTGAGCTTGGCTACATCGAGGACGGCTGCATCATCAGAACTAAAAGCGTCATGACCGACCAAAAAAGTAAAAAATCAGACACGTTCCATTTAATCACGATCAATTTTCTGGTGCGTCGCAAAGCAAACATTGGATCGTTTCCGAAAACCAACAAGCCGTCGGGGCGCCGATCGACAGGTTCCGCCCCCGGGGGCACTGATGCACCTGTCCGCATCTCTGGACAAGCGTGCGGCACAAGATTAAGAGCTTCGTGTGTGTGAGTAGAATGTGTTGGTTTGCCAGCCACCATCAGCGACGGATCAGCTGCTGATTGTTCCCCAAATTACTGTTTTTGGACCGCGGACGATGTTTGTTTGTTTGTGTTGGGTGTGTTGTGGGGCTTGTTTGTTTTACCGAATCGAGTCAGTTGAGATAAAGAAACGATAATCACAGGAAGGATATCAAATGCTACTTTAACGACACTATAACAAGCTGTTATTATCTCAAGATGTACAAATAAAAGTACACGAAAATTTCTGTTGGTTTTTATTAGCAGATTTCGACCAAAAACCAAGAGGAAATTTAGTAATTTTGCCAGCATCTGCTTTTAAGAACAATCAACCATTTTATAGCTAAAAAACAAACAAATTATACAAAACAAAACATGGCCAACTATTTCAAAACAAACAGGATCAACAAAACAAAAAATACACCATTAATATTCAACAATTCAAATGTTTTTCACCTTTTCGAGCTGTTTAAAATGCAAATCTAATAGTAGTCCATGCACGGCCCAAAAATTTTATAATTACATTTATTTATTTGTTCGTTTAACGCTACGTACGCTCCGTTTTATAGTTTTTATCGCTTAATCTTCGTGGTAATTACTTTATTCCACTCCATTCTTTCGCGTTCCTTGTGCGCCGCATGCTTTATGCCATCCCGTTTAAGTTTAATTTGGGAAGCTTTTAGTCTTTTAGTGCGTTCCATCAGACCAACCGCACCAACCAAAAACCGTTCCTCGTCCATGCTCCCAGAGTCCCAGGCACGCGAAGACGCAGCCAACCAAAAAAACACACGATTATTAAACACGTAAGTAAATACACACGAACACACATCCACAAAGCGATGGACAGTGGCTGGCTATTTATTAAACGTGTGTATGTGCACGAAGAATTTTTAATTAATAAACGACGATGCTGATTCGTCGGCCAGCGCAAGGTGTTTGCATCGGTGGTTCATTTGAATACAATTCATTTGATTGGTTCGAACATACCAAAACGCTTCTTGCGTTTACAGAGGATTTGAAGCCACCATGCAAGTTCGGCGTGTTGGAATTAAAGGCAAAGAAAGCCGAAAACATGCTGAGGAACTGAGGATTCGTGGTTTTTTAGACCAATTAAATGAACAATTAATATAATTTTGATATATAGCTACTAATATTTATGCAAATGAAGAGAAGCGATCCTGTGACTATTAACTGGTGGGTATTAATATCTTGGCTTGTTTTTTCAAGTATGAAATTGAAAAACTAACAAAAAATTACTACAAAAATTAATTTTATTTAATGAATTTAAATACTTATTAATACCAGCTGCTTAATAAATCACACTCACTAAGATTGACGTGAATATAATTTTTTATAAAACCTCATTTATTACAACTCAAATTTATATTTAAAATTTTAATAATATTTTCAGGCTATTTTTAGGTATTTCAGGTTAGATTATAAACTAAGTGTGCGTTTTCTAACGAGTAGTTTTTATTATTCGAACTCATAATTAAAGGCAGATTGTTAACTAGTTCCTTCGCCGCAATTTTAATAAACAATATAATTTCAGATAGCTACTTAACTAAACTTTGAAAATATGTAATATGTTAAGGTTTTTTCTCGAAAACGTAGTTAGTTTTTTTAATTTCTGTAAAAGTTTTGTATAAAATCAATATTTAGCAATTCAGAATTTGTTTTATTTGAGTAGGTTTTTGATGAAAACATCAGAAATGTTTATAAACGTATTTGTTATACAGCTTATATCCTTTGTTTTCATTATCTGTTTCATTTGTGTGGGTTTTCCAACAACATTTTACCCAATCCTTGCATTTTTAGTTATTTTCCTACTCGAATTAATAATTAAAAGCTGATTGTTGACTGGATCTTTCGACGAAATTTTAAAAATTTTACAATTTCAGGTAGTTAATTAACTAAACTTTCGGCATATGTAATGATTCTAAAGATTTTCTGCGGAAAATTTAATAATTTTGCTGTTTTTGTAAAAATTGTGTTTGCTCAAAACTAAAAATTCAACAAAAACTTTATATAAAATAAAATGTGTTTTGAATTTGAAGTTTTACCTCAATCATAAATGTATGTTTATTTATTTATTTATATTCTCAATCGGGCCGTTATCTCCCGACACCTTGTATTCTCCTCAAGCGTTGGAGATAGTGGGCATCCGCAACAGGTACAAGCGGTGATATTTTATGAGCGACGCGTTAAATTTGACCGCGACCGGCATATATTTTAAATAAGTCTGACGTTCAATTTAATTTCGTGTTTGTTTGCTCACGGCCAACAGCGACGCGAAGCCACGGACGGGCGAAATCTTTAATTACGTTATAAGAATTCGTTTGTTCTTGCGTGCAGCGTGAAATTTTTCATTGTTCTGCGGTCCTTCGTTCAGCACCTCCAACGCGGTAAAAAAACGAGCTCCATTCATGCCTCGGATGTTTGAGTATGTAAATAAGGCCCGGGGCACAAGCGAAATGCATAAATAATCGACTTATTTTATTTATTGCCTATTTATTTATGAATTTTTCGATTTTGCGTTGCTGCTCGCGAGATTTAATAAAATTCATTGATTTAACGTTCAAATTTTATAACTGCAAACATAAATTTTGCATTAGATAATAATTTTCAACTTAAAAAAAAACAATTGTGTTTTTATTGTTGGTTTTTATGTTACCTTATTCCAATATACAGACATGTTGACACACACCTTTGGTATTGTTATGGGTCGTTATGAAAATGTTCGTTTGCTCATTACGGACGATACGTATGCAAATATATGCGAGCATTGGATTGGTCCGTAATTGAATTTTTATTTATCGCTTATTTCCTTATGTATTGTTAGTGTGCTGTGTTGTTTAACTGAACTGGCTGAATTTTACCGTTTGTGCACTACTTAAACTGGAGCTCATTAACATTAATTTTAACACCGAAATGTAGCAGTATCACGTTGCATGTTCACCAACAAGTAGATAGACATTATCTTTTTACCGCATAAATTTAATTAAATGATTATTAATTTGAAAAAGCTATAATTTGCTTCGTTGTTGGTTTTTGTAATGCGTTGAACTTCTTGTGGATTTTTCAACCTCTTTCTTCGATAAATCGTTCGTAAGTATAGTAAGCCGGTGCACATATGCTTAGAACGCACTGAAGATGGTCTTCGGCGGCCATCATCATCATGGTATGCAAATGTATTATTTGGTCATTAAATCATAATTGTGGATATAGGGCAATCATCGACTGCTTGCGGGTTTAAAGCCTGTTTTCTACACACTACACTTGTGGTACAACGGGTACAACATATCATAATACATTTTCTTTTGAGGTTATCAAAATAAACAACAATTTAAAACAAAAAATTAACACTAAACGTTTTTTATAACTTATATTAAGTTTTAGTAGGAAATATTCAGTATAAAATTTATTCGCATTGTTATTATTTTTAATAATTTATTTAAATTTAACATTTTAAACACACTGTATATAAATATTGAGTCTTAACTTATAAACGAGGCTTATAACTTTTTTTCCTGAAATAATGAAAGAGTAACGCAACGAAAATCTACAAGACGAATGGCTTGGTCGTGATGTTGATATAAACAAGATTATCCTTTTAAAACAAAACAAACTTAATGGTAAATATAACAAAATCTTTATTAAACAAATTATACCAAATAATTTTTATTTTATGAACTAGTGTTTAAGCTAATTTTGAACATAGGATTTTTATTATTTAATTTATTAATTAATTTTCTAAGTTTTTTTTTGTGAATTATGTGAAATCCTAGTATAACCTGAAAAACTTTTAGTTTTATTATAATTTTATTAATTTATAGTTTCGTTAATAAACCAGTAGCTATTAAATTCTCATCAAATCGAATCCGAGATGATCTAATGCTTGAAATTTATGCAAGCTACTACTTCTAGTAATACCACGCACATTAATTAAATTTTCTTCGGCTAATTAATTATTACATAAACATCGAACAAATAAACATAAAAATAAAATATTGATAATTTATTCGTGTCAATGCAATAAACTATAAGCCACATAGTAAAAAACTAGTGTTGACATCGAATACTAGTCATAAAATAATAAAATCGACCTATTCGTTTCTTTAATTAACGATTAATTAATTCTTTATTATACAAATTTTAATTACAATTTGCTAGTGATATTATAAACATTTTTGTGGTTTACGTCGGGTAAAAATAAAATGATGAATGAATTATGTAAATCTTTAGCAACTTTTATTTTATTGCTGTTGTAGGATGTAATTGGTTTTATTGATGAATAATTTTAATTAAAATAAAAACATTCAATTAAATCAAACAATACTGTTGATATTTATTGTTATCATGTTACAGTGTATTGTAATAATGTTTGATTACGTTTTAATAATTTAATACGTTTTGATTTTGTTTATTTTACTGAAATTACAGAGTGTTTTAGAAAAATGTATAGTTTTTTATTTTATTTATGTAACATACATTTTCCTATGTTCAAAATTAGTACAAACAAAAACTTTTACTTGAATTTGTTCTGGAATTAGCATGGAAATATTTTGTGTTTGTTATAATTTTGAACATAGGAATCTGTATGTTAGGAATTTAAAAAATTATTTGTCGGCTCAAAAAAAAAAATCTTAATTCTTGTTAAAGTTACTTAATTCTAGTTTATTTAAATTTACAATGCAAATTTTATATTTTAATGAATTACCAGCTGCCGTAAACAATTAGCAATAATCATAACAATTTGCCAGTCTGTACATGACTTAATCGCTGTTCGGCTGCCGTTTTAGTACCAGCCTTGGCATGGCAAAAGAAAAGAAGAAGAAAAATAAAAAATTAAAACACACTCAAGAGTTAATTATAATCCGAGCAATTTACACATGACGCTATGTACATAAAGCTTATTAATTCCCAGCATTATCTTAAAAAATTTAAATCAGCAATTAATAAGCGAGTAGTCAAGCAAGCCAAATGCATACAAAGTGTATAAATTTAATAAATAAAATACAATCTAAATAAAGTTTAATGTTTAGAAAAAGCAACCCAATCATTAACATGTTTCTATGTTCGTCAGCGACATCTCAAACCATCAACGAGAAGATAAATCTTTAATAATGATCATTAGTCGTTAAAAACGAGTTCGTAACGCACAGGTAGCTAAATTCAAAACCAAACCAAACTAATGAATAAAATCCAAAAACTGTTTCTAGACATTTTTTTGTCGAGTCATCGTCAACATTTTTAAATTCATAATGAAAATTTTGAGTGAAGGAATTCATCGACACTTTTCAATTTCTATAACCTCTGTATGTCGGTTCGTACATAACTTAAACTATTTATAAACGAGTATTATTAAGTCATATAGAGTTGAGCAGTAATGTTGGTGTTGGAAAAGTTTTCAAGTCGAACGAATCAGTTGAACGAGTCAAATTGTATGGAATTTATTATTGATTCTTCCTCATCTTTGATAGATGAAGGCATCAATGTGTGCATATCAATAGACGTGAGAATAATGCTTGGTTCAATGTGCTTCATGGTTAGATTTCGGCTTCCTTCACGGTTAAACAAACTCGCGGCTTGCTTGGACGAAATAACATAATTAAGTGTATTAAGTTTTGTTAATGAATGCAACCGTTTAAAATTACGCAAGATTAAGTCACGTTTCGGCTTGCATAAATCAAATATATGGAATCATGCATGACCTGAACAGAATCCGGCGGTAAGTTTGAGCGAGTTGAGCTATTAAGAATGTATACAAATATTGAGATTATTTATAAGTTTAGTAATTGGTAGAGCAATTAATTATTTTTTTAATTTAATCAAGCTTCTATTGGAAACATAATAATTTAACATAAAGGTTTGTCGACTCCTGACAGCTTAAATTTTAAATTAAAGGTTCAATGTAACCAATCAGCGTCGAGTATTCAAGTTAAATCAGTTGCGCGTGCGCGGTAGATACAATTAACATCATTAACTTGAAATAAATTTGACTTTGATAAAGTAAAAATCGTGATTAGTTTAAAATACTTATTGACACATTTCACATAACTTCTTTAAGCATTAAATTGTTTGATTGCAAGAATCGAGACCATGGTCCAACGATTTCTCTTTTCTCAAATGCTCAAACATTTTAATCATCCTCAATTTCCGTATACTCGATTTACAAATTCAATTATTCAATTACAGCCGGTCCGCACGAATAAGAACAAGCATGCTGCATGCGCTCGAAGAAACTCGACCAAGTCAATACGAATCTAGACAAATCAAGTCAACCAAAAGTTCACAGGAACCCATGGAAAGTGTAGAGTGAAAAGTTTGCCACAAATGGGTGAATACTTTACGATTTCTTTCTCTTGTAGCGAGGAAAACAGACTGGTTCACATTCCGTGCAAACGCCTAATGAATTATTAACCAAATAATAAATTTTGCCATTCGTCGTGAGCGCGTCATAAAAATTGAAAAGGTCAATTTGAAGATGAAGTTTCTCAGCTATTATGTCATTTTTAGCATGGCTAACAATGCTTCCAAGTGTACTCGAATCAATAGGAAAAAACAAACATTCCGTTTCTTTATTTGTTCAAACGGTGCATTATCGTGACTACTTCGTGTAGGTCTTCAAATGTGGATTGCACTCTGAAATTATGTAATCATCATACCAACAACCGAAGAACTGAAGTACCAATTACTATCGTATTTTTCGGGATATTTTCGGTGAAGTTCTTATGAGTATTCTGTGACAATTTTTTATACACAGTGGTTAAAATGATTATGGTAATGTCATTTTATTGAATTTAATTGAAAATAATGTCATCAAAATCTATGTTTTTGTTATTGAAAAATTAAGATTATAGGGTTTTGGGAAGTTGGGGTGTGGACGTATGGTATAAAGTTGTTTGTTTTGCTCGCACACATGCTAACCCACCTGTGAGCGTGTGTTAAGCTGTAATATGCATGGCGAAATGTAAACATTGCCCCGAGAAGATTGTGTGCGTTAACAAGATTCACGTTTCTTAGCCTATCGTTTACTAACTATCGGTTCTCATGAAGAAGGCACTTTTCGAATACCGAACCGGTGTTATTATTTTCGAAACCTATAATTACTGAGACCACCGCGAAGAGAGCGGCGTGGCGCAGAAACGGCGAAGAGAAGAAGACAAGCGATGCTAAAGAGCTTCAAAAGTCAGACAACAACGAAATAATTATTAAAAAAATGCACAAACAACGAAATATGATGTGTAAAGTTAAAATAAATAACAAATTATCACATCTAAATAAAAAAGGATTACAGGTTAGGGTGCTATGTTATTGAATCTTGAACATTTTAGTTTATTGAAAATTTATCAGAAAAAAGTTTGCGTGTATGTAATTTGCTAAAATTATTTTTGTCAGTTTACTTTAAACTTTAAAATTTTCAGTTTAACTGTTTAAGTACTCAATTTTCTTTGTGTTTTTTACGAAAACGGAACACTGATTGTTTAAAAGTCTAAATGACGAAGCAAACGATCAAACAAACTCGGTTGTTTAAAGAAGAACATGTCAAACGTTGTCGTATTTGTAAATGTTAACTGCTTTGTTTGTGTAAACATTCCACGTGTTTGTTTTATTATTCTGTAGTTGTGCGTTTGTAAATCTGCTGATTTTAATGACTCCATTAAGGAGTCTCAAAATGACTAAGCTGCAAAGAAGCGCCGAAGAAGAGTGGAAAACGACTAGAAACGTGAAAATGCCCGAGTGCGAATTTTTGACAAAAGAAGTAAAATATATTGACAAGCCAACGCATTTGCAGTATCACATTTACATTAAAATTACTTGTATATTTGTTAAACCTATTAAAGTTGTGCCATATTTTAGATTTTTAATAAATATCTTTTCTTTAACGAAATTACAACGAAAATGTTGCATTTTACAAAAATTACTTATTTAAACACGAAAAAGTACATTATTTATTCATAAACTTGAAAGCGTCATCAGTGAACACAAAAAAGCAGGCTGAAAATGTGTAATGTATTTTAATCCCTTCAACTTCAACAAACTTCACTCTTTTTTCGGCGGCTTACGAGCAACTCACTGACGCATCCCGAAAACCTAGGTGTTAGCGAGAATTAGCCCCCGGTTGCACGCACTAAAAGCAGTCATTTTCAGTTTTCACAGCTGTTTTTACATCAACATTAGCAGCTACTTACTCAACACCCAGCGTTCGTTTTTTTAAATGAATGATAACCATTTGCTTCTATTTTTCTACTCGACCAGCATTTGGGTGCGTGTTTTCATAGGCTGACAACAATGATAAAATGTAGTACTGAATTTAGTAGTATGCATTTGTGAGCTAGTGTGGTGCTGGTCTCTTCGAAAAACACAAACTTTTTGTGAAGCTCATAGTCGATGTATTTAATGTATTTTTACGGGCTTAAAAAATAAGAAGCTTAACGCCATTGTCGAGAGTAATCTATAAAAAAAACTCTATGAATCCAATATTCAAATAGACCGGTATCAATGATGGAAATGTATATAGATACTACTGCTTATAATAGAATTAATTTAATATTTATATAATGAATGAATGAAACATATCTAATAAAGTGGAAGGCACGAAGAAGAAGAAACAAGGAAATTAAAACAAACAAGGGAAAATTAATGAAAAAATAAGATTATAGCAAGAATGAAAGAAGATTGAAGCTACTAGGAAGGGCTGATGAGTAATTGGCCGTATTATTATAGATAACTATAAAGTGTAAGGAGAATGCTGGAAATAGCGGGGAGATGATGCGAGGAAAACGGAACAGGAAGGAAAACAGAGAACAACAGGATTGGACGGAGAAGATCAAGGTAAATTTTCAAGACAAAAAGAGAAAAAGAAATGAAACAAAGAGGAATAAGGGAGAAGGATAAAGCAAAAGAAAAGTATAAACCAGAAAGATTGATGAGAAAACGCAATATCGAAGAGTTGGGAGAAAAGAAGAGAGGTAAGAAGAAAAAGCAAGAAAAAGTAGGTGCGGATATTAAAAAAGTAGATGTATAAGGCAATACTTGATGAAAAACAAAAAGAAGAGAAAGAAATGAGTGTGGAAAAGATGAATAATTAGCGGGAAGAAGCGAGGGAGGTTGGGAGAAGACGCGATAGAATAACATGAATAATTTAAATAATTTTAAGCTAATATTTAGTTTTTTAATAAACATTTTGTTAAAAAATAAATAAATTGCTTTTCATTTGATGGAACATCGCATTACTCATTCTCATTGTGTTGGGTTAGTCGATAGGAGATTGATGTAATCAGCAGAGTGGAATGCATCGCAGTGCACAATTGCAGCGGTGCAAATAGTGAATAAATGCGCATTGGTTTGAATTCAAATAGATGCGGGATACCCATCATGCGTGGATGCTATTTGCCGACGTGTGCGTGCAAAAACGGTGCAATAAACAAATATATAGCAGTCTGATTGTATAGATGGCTTTTATTTGCGCCAAATTACTTTTTGCAAATACCATTAAATCGGAAAACAGATACCAAAAAGGTTAAATTTTATAATTATAGATTCTCTTTTTTGTAATATCAACCTTATATTTTCGACTAGGACATGTTAATTAGTTCCAGAACAAAAAACTATGATTAACACGACTAATGATAATTAGTAGTTAATGTATTTATTTATAGAATTAAATTATTTATTAACATTTTTAAATTAAAAAAAAAAATTACTGAAAAATGTGTGAAGTATCAATGACAGTAAAGGGTATTTTGTTATACAGGATGTTGAATTCATTAATCTCTTACTCTGGCATCATTTGTCATTTGGTCAACAGTTAATTTTAATTCACATTCACACATACCTCGTGTCCGTTTAACGTTTACGAGAGCATATCACTCATTCAGCTTCACGACCAACTTAAATCTTTAAATCTCCCAACACGAACACGGTACCAATTGATGGTGTACCTACTTTGTACCAGACCTGTCCAAGTGTTTTTTTAAGATTTTAAGCTTAAAGTATTCAGAAAAAGAATGAAATATTTTCTCGTCAACCTAATGTACAACTTTCTCACCATGTCTGTCTACAGCGTTGAGGATTTCCAAGACATTCAAGACAACCGGTAGGCCGATGTTAATTTATTTAAAATTGCCGAGCAACGAGCTTCTTGATAAAATCGTAAAAATTAATTGATTTTGTCCAGGCGAGCTCTGCGACTTGACGAGTTCGTGGTGGTAATCGAGCAAGTGAAGAGGTAGGCACCATACGAGTATCTTCTATCACTTGGTGAGTCGTCTGCGTCGGATCCTTGTGTAACAAATGTGTTGCGCTTATCGCTGATTGCGCTCGCATCGGCGTAAATGGCACATTGTTCGAGGCGGCCAGAAAGCCATCGGAGCCATCTTGATTATTTGCTCGTTTAATTTGAATTTTGTATACCACCATGAATCGGCGCCGCGTGTTACATCTCCTCATTTACAAATGATAATTAGACAAGTATAAATTGTGCCCTTGATTATTTCCAGGTGGAATTAATTTTATCTTTCAATTACTAACTACATTACATATATTACTTCTTGTGAGGTATCTAATTGCACACAACACTCCACAATCCAACCAAATCCTTAAACGTGTTACAGAAATTGATATTTTAAGGATAAGGCCACTCAAGTGGCCAAAAGAGACTTTGCTTAGACAAAAAATGTTTTTTTGATTTTATGAAAATTCTGAAGTGTTTTTCTGCAAAATCTTCATTATTTTTAAAATTATAAGTTATTAGTCTCATTACAAAACACTTGTCCTCGGTAATTTGCACTTTGAAGTCCAATTTCCGACATATTGCAATTTAGAGCAAACCTGTCCAATTTTTCTGGTTAGTCTCCAAAGTAAAAACTAACAAATATGAATTCCAAACAAACAAAAATACTATTACCTTCCGCCCGCAATTTACCAATCACCCAACACGAAAATGACTATAATTGCTCACTTTTCGTCTGGTTTTTTGTTGTTGTTTTGTTTCGACTCATGCCACAAGCTCCTCGTTGGGCACCACCCAGCCATGCTTTTGTTTCTCCTCGCTTCGTGCCCATGATATTAGTCACGAAACCGCTTAACAGGAACCCGAAACCCAACGGCCGATAATGCATGTTAGTTTATACCAGATAATTGCTTAACTTTGTAGCATCAGACCTGAAGCTGATTTTTTCGATGTTTTGGCTGAGTACACCACATCACATTGCTGATACTGGCTAGCTGGCTTGATGATGGAGTCAACACCAATATAATATTCTATGCGTCCCTAACAACGTAACCGATATTTCCAACTAACCGAACCAATATCCGGCTTATTGTTTTGTCTACCATACATCGAACGTTTAATGGTCTATCGGACAGTACGGATAGACACGTCACGTTCCAAATTGGTGGTTGAATATTACAGACAAAATTCGATATTGTGAGTATTGTGTACTTGTATTGCATTGTACGCAATGCTCGAACGTGTTATTGTTAATTGCCAACAAAATTGCAACACACCCCTGCTCTTAACCTTAAAAACTTAATTTTGTCAAAATTGAGTGATTTTTCCAAAGAAAAGCTAACCAATCGCATAAATACTTAGTAAAAATCAAAATAACTATATTATTTATGTATATTCTATTGTCCATTCGTGACATAGATTTTTTTCTTGTCGAATCGTTCATTTTTTATATACGTTGTACGCGGTGGCATTATCGAAGGTATTAAAAACGAGCCTTTTAACGGAGCTTATCGGGAGTCCATCTGAGAGCAACGCGCCGTGGAAGCTAGGCAATGTCGTGCTAAATAGTGGGTGCTAATAGCGTTTGTTGTCGCCGGGTGCCTGCCGCGCTTTCGTAAATATTAAGCAAATACGAAGCGCCAACGAGCGTGCCAAAACCGATTTATCAACGACTTTTTTTCGCTACGAACCAGCCAAACGAGCAGGCTATATATGCGTTTGAAACTACTGCGGCAGCGCTTAACTGCCCACCGCATATTCGATATGTTGCAGGAATTGATAAGAAACACACATAACTAGAAAGGGCAATACACAATCTAATGTTTTATTTATTAAACTCCAAAGGCTTTAAAATTGCTTAACTGTGGTAGCAGCAAGTTTAGTAAAATAAATATTTCTTAAGGATATTAAATTTCAAAACAACTAGGATCAGGATAACCGAAAAACATTTTTTGTTTATTAATAATTTTAGCAGTATCTACAACGACTTTTGTATTGAAACTTTTCACATTAAATTCTTTATCCATGCGTAGGCGATCAATTTACACGCAAGCAATTGCGCATCCATTCGTTACGCGAATTGTACATACAATGTGTTGTCTTGCAGGCGTGTAGTGTCTTTCCGCTTTACCGTCGTGGGCATTTTGCGAACTCGGCATTGCTTTGTTCTCTATCCTAGGTTAAGGTTCTAAGCCATCTACACCTTATACAACCACCGTCGATCTGTAAATGTATGCGTATTGTGCAAACAGAACATGTGCATTAAACAAAACCTACAAGAAGTGATGTACTTATAAGCGGCAATGTGGCATGTGCAATAATTTCCAATTAAAAAGCGCCCCACTTTACAACAAAAGCAAAAACGAAGTTACCATTGGTTGATTTCAGTTGTAGCAGTAGCAGTTATCTATCTAAATTCACTAAGTGCACTATTTGTATGCAACGTATGATACAATTTATTCAATCAGAAAGGTAGAAAATTTATAAATAATACAAAACTAAAAGTTAATTTATATTGAAAATTTTAAGGTCCTGACTGACTTAGGCAACTTTAAATCAGTTTTAATTTGCGTGATTTTATAAGAATCTTTATAGTTTTTGGTTACATTTTATTAACACGTGAATTGTAATTATTGCCTCAGATGCTGATTGCAGGGAGACTTATCTTTGACGCCTGCGCTTTAAATCGAAGTTGTACGCGTTGTGAATACGATATGTTGCTGAAGAACTTCCAACCTCGACTTGCGTGTTAACAGGCCGTTCCGCATTTATCGCGGAATATTAAAATTAATTTCATTAGCTCAGCGCTTTTTGTTATTTCGACGGGCTAGCAATAAATTATCCACGCAAAACGGTAGCTGTCGCGGTGCGTTTTTTGCGGTTTGACTTCTTCACAAGTTGAGGCAAAGTTCACAATGTCGACGCTAAATATACCTATGTTTTAAAAACTAACAGTCAAAACAATGTTTTTTTTTGGTTCAGCATCACCATTATAAACTTCTGATTTAGAAATATATTACACAAATTTTTTTCTAGCTTCAAATAATGAATAGCATTTGATGATATCTATTTCACACTCGATCCAGTATGAATACTCAACTAACGAGAGATTTAAACCACATAATGTTTCACATTTATTTTATGTATACAGGGTAACGTCAATAATATCCAAACTTTTATTTATTGATAAAATTGCAAAGAAAAAGTTTCCAAAAAAAGTTTATTACGTTGCTCATGAATTTCTTACAATTCTGCTTGTTAAATTACAAGAAAAGTTTATAACTTTGCTAGTAGAGAAAGAAGTTTTGTATATACCTATAAGTAGTTGTTTGTATAAATTGTTGAATCAATTTTCTGGACAATATGATAAATGTTTTCTACACAGTCTGATACGTTACATTCTTACACCGTTTGAGCAAACAAAACGTTGATCTTTGCGTTTTTGTTGTTCTTTTCGACTTCTTAACAAAACGCATTCTACATTTCTACCTTTATCTGTGATCATTTGTTTAGACCAGCGCTCGATGCGACATGCCAGAATGTGCGCGCCACACATTCGACCACGGCACGAATCTGTTCATTACATATGCGCTATGCATTTTTCATTCGCCGGGAATCTCGACGTACAATCTTCGACGATCAAATATTAACACCTCAACCTCGCCTCGTGCAACACGATGTGTACAAATGCGTGTTAGGTATAACATTTGAAAGTTGGACCTTACCAGGACTGAAACCAGATAACAACGGAGGAAATTGAAATTAATTAATATTAAGACATTTTTTGATATTATTTGCTTTGATAAATAAAATGAACACAACAAGAAATAATGAGGAGTACGGATGCATAAGAAGAATGTGAAGGAATTGATTGATGGAAGAAAGGGGAGAATAGAAAGGAAAGTAGTGAAGGGTAAAAAGATAATAGTGGGAAGGTATAAGAAGAATTGGAAATGGAAAGATGCCAAAAGGAAAATGATAGGAATAGGGGAGAAAGGTAAAATGAAAAGATGAGAAGAATGGTAGAGAAAGTGGAATGGTAGTGAATTATAAATTGAGAGAAGAGTTTATGGATAGGAGCATGAAAATGAAAAGAAATGGAAAGATGGCAAAAGGAGAAGGATATTAGAAGTGAAAAAAATAAAAGGGAATGAAAGAATGATGGAAAGGAAAGGATGGTAGAGGGAGATGGATTGGAGAAGAGAAAAGAAGATGAAGGGGAAAGATGGGAAAAATGGAAGACAGATAAGCATGAAAACGAAGAAATGATGATGAAAATGGAAAAGATGG
Source organism: Atheta pasadenae (assembly GCA_030264155.1). NCBI lineage: Eukaryota > Metazoa > Arthropoda > Insecta > Coleoptera > Staphylinidae > Atheta > Atheta pasadenae. Next base: position 51,247 of record JARJDS010006814.1, read on the forward strand.
GAGTGATAGAAGCATGGAAATGAGAGGGATTGGAATGATGGCCAAGGGAGAATGATAGAAAAAAAGGAAACGAAGGTGGGAGGGATGGTAAAGAAGAAAACATGGGAATGGAAGAATGGTAAGAGAGATGGAAAGGATTTGAATAATAGAAGCATAGATGTAAGAAGGATTTGATGGATGGCAGAAGGAGAAGGATAGGAGAAGAGGAAGGAAGGTAAAGAGGAAAGATAAAAAGGATGGTAGTGAAGAAGAAAAGACAATAAAAGAATGATAGTAGAGTTGTCAAAGTGGTAAAGATCGAAATGGTAGGAGCATAGATATGAAAAGAATTGAGAAGATGAGAGATGACAGAAGAGGAAGGATAAGTGTAAAAAGGGTGTAAAAAATATTAAAAAATATGTAAAGAATTTGTTTCAATTTTCTTAGCAAATTATCATAAAATAAATAAATTACAGGAACACGTTGGAGAATATAAGAAAAAATAAAAACGGAAAGAGGAAAAGTACGAATCTAAATATATCTTGTCTTTGTATCCTGTGTGGAATTATCTGAATTATATTGGAATGTAGCCAAACGCTAACAAGATCTAACAATCTGGACAAATTCAAAGATTTAAAACTTTCAAGTTGTTTATCTGATATTCCGTTCCCAAGAAAAATATGTTTAAAAGATTATAAATATTATTTTCATTTTCTTAGCGCCGCTGTCCACGCTTATTACTAGTTGCTGGTTGCTTTTGATGTGTTACTAATTTATCGAATCGTCGAAAGCCGTCGCCGCAGCGAGAGATTAACGTCACCTAATTAATCAACGAACTAAATACAAAACGACGATGCCGTGTCGTCAAACTAAACTTGACGCGCTGACAGGATAGTTACACTCAAGCCAAGAATACGAAGCCTCCGACAAAGTAAAATAAGACCAATCAGACCGTCATACGTTCGATTCTTAATACTCGAATTAAGCGCATTACGTTAATTCTTTCATGAATCTTGTCACGACCGGATGGGAAGCACTGAACAATTTTTGAAATAATTAAAAAAAGAAAGATATTTGTGGTTGGAACCCGATGAGTGAATTGTGAGTTCAATGAGAATACCACAAGGTCTTCTTGAGATCTAAACCTGTAAAATGGGGAATCTGTGAGATGTAAGATGCAAACGTTTAATCTTTAATGAAAGAGTTATCCATTCTAGTTGATGCTACAAATATTGACTTGATGACCAATTAATTGCTGTTGATTCAAGCTTAATAAATTTTCGGTAAAAAGAACTTTTGACTAGTAACTGAATTAAATAGCTTGGCTTAAATGTTTTTGCATCTCTAAAAAAGTTTTAAACCTTTAAAGGTTATGTTAGATCTATATTTTTAAGTGTCCAATTGCTATTTGTTTTCGTAATTTATTGACTTTCAATTTCCCGATAAATATCATCTTTATATATGTAGCTCACTAACAACTCTGACAACATCTTCGAGCTCATGAAATGTTAAAATACTTATAGCTGTGTTTAGTCAATTTTATATAGAAAATATGAATGAGCATAATTTCGGCTTGCGCTTAACGACAAAATTCCGTGAACATTTAAAGCATTCGATAATAAACCGCGGCCGCCATTGCGATACTTTCTCTCTCAATATGGCCATAAATTATTCGCGCGAATAATGCTAATGCCAGCGTAAAATATTATCGATATACAATGACTTAAATATCACACATTATTATGCGGTGCAATTTATTTAAAGAAGAAGGTATCGAGGACAATTGTTACTTAGTCTTAAACTTTAAAGTTTAATAACTTACTAAATTATATTTAAAAAAAATTAATTTTTATTATTATCAAATTATATTACTTGGAATCATCATAAAATATGATACAATGAGCACAATTTGCAATGCATCGACACCGATTCAACCGCAAAATCTTCTACAGTTGTGCTTAATTAATAAAACACACAAAGTTAGTCACATACTACGCTAGTTTTGTAGTAATCGCACAAATAATTTAACGTATTAATGCTTGCACTTAGTCACTTCTTGGATTTGCTTTATGCCATTCGTGACGCGTTATTCGATATATACGTCGTTTCGACTTTTAATTTAATATCGTTTATCACCATTAAGCATGCCACACATTGCGCGAACCGCAAACGGGATTGTATTACATCACTATCTACTTGCCATGAGTATGAACTATGAGGAAACTTATAATAAATAAGAATATTAATACAAAGATTTAAAAGTTTAATCGCTTAGATTGTTTCGAATAAACAGCTGTGAACAGTTGCGCCAAACTATAACACTTTGGCACATATTTAGATTATTTTTCCATCGAAAGTTATTTTATTATTAAGTTAAGTGTATGTTATTATGTGATATAATAAGAGGTGATCCTATTAGTTCCAATAGTTGAAAAGGTCAGCATGACCTGGTGCATGACCATAAAGATTTCAAATATTGAATGTTAAACGATTTAATATTATTATTATTTATTTTCTAACTTTAAAATAAATAATTTTAGTTTACGCGATTATATATTTATTTAGAAACTGTTATTGAAGGTTTCACTATTGAGGTTAAGTTAGGTTAGGTTTATAGATTACCAAAGTTTGAGGTTATGGTCTTGGTAGAACTGTAGAATCACAACGGGTAACAATTTTAACTTTACTTGACTGGTGTATATTAAATTGTTACATTTATTTCTAATTTATTTTTAGGAGTTTAAAATATAAATTTATTATTATGCAACAGGTAGTAATTATTCTCTTTTATAGACGTTCATTTTCATTATAAGCTTCACCAAAAAGTAAAAGTTAGTTCAATATTATCCTAAAACAATCCAATTTATTATGACACTATAAATCGAACAAAAGTTGAAAACTAAGAAAATTTCGTTAATTTCAATCCAGTTGAAAGTTTTTACATAACAAGGTTTGATTGAGACATTAATTTAATTGGTAGTATATTGTACGTGCCGTTCGCTTTATCTGATTGTTTGTTAAATTTGTAAAACTTTAATTATTCCAATTATCGTTACATCACATAGCGTTTTGTACAGTGCACAGTGCGATTCGTCGAGAGAGCGAATGGTACAACATTCTACGCAATTAACATTGCCGCTTCTCACTGACTGCTTTCCGAAGAAAAGCAGAATGCGCAGGAATTCAGCGAGACAAGAGACGAGTTAATACTCCGCTTAAGTCATTAAAGGATGATCACGCTTCGAAAATGTTGGATTTAATTAAATTCAGTTATAACAAAAGGAACGAAAGGATTTAACACAAACAATTGAAATTCAAACTACAACTATAAAGTTTTTTTTTAAATACTTAGGTATGAAAGGTAGGTAGGTGTATATAATAAACACATAGCGATTGATACAAATTATATCAATCAGAAAATAAATTTTATATGACATAAAAGTTCAAGTGACAGAAACAAGTAGAACCACCCATAGCGCTGGAGTGTGCAAATGGTCGTCGTGCATCTCTCGGAAAATAAAAATAATCGAAATCATCGAATTGCATGCCGTGCATGTAGCCAAAAAAAACACAAAAGAATTTCTCTTTTACGCAGAGTTGTGTCGGTGCATGTGAATCTATGTGTCAGTGTGCCGCTAACAAGGAGTCCGATTCCATCCGTGGTGTTCTTCGCGTTTGCAGCTCGTGCACGGCAAGTAACGAATTCTTATTAAATTATCAGTTGTTTTTGTAAATAATTGCCTCCGTGGTCAACGATATAAACCAGGGGTCTCCAAACTACGGCCCGCGGGCCACATCCGGCCCGCGGACGGTTTTTATCCGGCCCGCGGAGAGCTAGCATACTTGAACACTCCTTTTAGAGCTTGCCTTTGCTTCAATTGC
>JARJDS010006829.1:0-14198 GCA_030264155.1 Atheta pasadenae
ACCAAAATAAAATTAGTGATTATCCCAAAATTGTGTTGTGCAGGAAACAAAAGGATTAATTTGTTAACCCAAGCATGTGCAACTTGCGATGTTGTGCCAAAACACACAAATAGAAGGACATTTGGTGGACAGTAGACACAAGTGTGATGTTACCCTCGGAAAACGGGTTGGGTGTGAACCAAAACTGGTGGAAAGTGCGCGTCCAAGCGACCCGTTAACGCACCACATGTTGTCGGACGAACGCGTTCGATGCGCTAAAGCTCAGCACAGAGCTTTCGACATCCCAACGCGTTTAGTAATGTGATAACGCCATAATGTCCTAAATGCCGAGTAAACGGGCATAAACAGCACATTCAAACAAACGGAAACATTTAGAAAACGAATTCATTTTGAGGTTATGCACGCCAACAAAAATAACAATAACTTTCCAATAACTAATAAATTAAGTTCACAAAAATTCAATTGGGTAATTTAATTTAACGATAGCAAAAAGTAATAAATTTAATTAATAATTAAAATTATGAATATGCAGCGTTTTAAATTTTATTTAATTACTAATTAAATTTCAGCCCGAATGAAAAATAAAGTTTGTGATTTAAAACTTTTGTCAAAAACGAAATTATTTATGATTCAATTATCACTTCGTCAACGTGTCAACCGCAACCGAATAATTTCGCAACGGTAAATTCAACCCTGACGCACCAATTTTAATCGCGCACTATTAATTTAATAAAGCGCAATATAGCGTATTAAAAGCTGCGGCCGGAAAGCGCCGGGAAAATATTATATGTTTAATGCTTTGCGATCGTCGAAAGTTCCACACCATTAAAATATCGAGTGCAAACATAACAAACGTTGCGCTTGAGTACAAAAACAATATTCATTAATTTTAATGTGTTTGACGCTGGAATCATTTGGTATAAAAACATTAACGCCGTGTTATTAAATTAAACAACAAAAAAACTCTTTAGGGTTTTTTACATACAACCTTTGCAATGTTCAGTGGGAAATATTTTAAATTAAATAAAATATCATCTACTTGTAATTCCATGTTGCGGGGCGGCAAGTAAGGTAAGTAAGATCCACTTGAAATTTCTAAATTACACGCTCGTTCGTACAATAACTGCGCGCAATTAAATTATTCCCGACGCTAAGTAATTATAATCCGAATATATTGTACGCGCCTATCCGCCCTCGCTTTCCAGACTCACGCTGGGCGAGTATGTGAAAATGTAGGTTATGTATAGTGTGAATAAATTGTATTTTCTCAACGCGCACGTGTTGGATATATGTAAACACCATCCGCGTTTCAATTGTTTGTGGAATTTATATTATAGTACGAAGAAATAGATAAGGAGGATGAAACTGCAAAACTAAGATATTAAAACTTAAACTTAAAGGGTTAAAGCGTTAACTTAAGAATTCAACAAAAAATCAAAAATCAAAAATTTTTTTTTTGGCTAAAATAATACTTTGAATCCATATAAATGTTATACTGTTTGATTTATGTGAAAATTTTAATTTTAAAAGGTTCAATTTTTGATTTTACTTCAGCGCTATGTATAGGTTTAAAGCGCTACTCAAAACTTTAAACGCTCATATCTCAAAACTGATTTTTTAAGTTTCAAAGACAAATAACTCAGACAATTTTTAACGGAATAACTTGAAATTTGAAATATATATTAGAATATACATTGTCTTTGGGAGTACTAAAGATTTTTGTGATATATTGCATAGTTCATTAGTTATTAACAATTATATGATTTTTTTAAGGCACATTTTTTACTTTTTATTTAAAAGGGCGCCATTTGCTCAAAAATCAATATATCGCAAAAATTTTAAGTACTTCAATAGCAGTTCTAATATAGAATCTTATAAAATTTTTAGTTTATTATTATGATAACAATTACAGAAGCTATTAATCCAAACGTGGACCTCAGCGAAAAAAAAAACCCCATTTTAAAAACGCTGTACAGCCGCCATTTTAAAATAAATAACTTCCAAAAACTTATTTTAATTAGTCACTAACATGTTTAATAAAATACTGTTAAAATTATAGCGTTTTATTTAGTAGTATTTCCGAAAAAAATTATTTAAAAAAGACCTAACTTATTAAGAAATTTAAGTTCCAAAAAAATAACCAATAATTCTAATAATTTCTTAATTTCTTTCTCTAAAACCTCTCAAAAATATTGATTTTGTATTATTAATCTAAGTATGTGTTCTTCCCCTAAATATCACCAATGTGCAATTGTATTTAATAACTTGTAACTTGTTGTAAGTTGTAAGTCGTGTTGAGCACTCCGGGAGTTTATTTTAATCCCCCTCTGCACTCGCATCTTTCACGTCCTGCCGTCGTCCTCAAATCTCGCGTCAACCGCACGCACACCCCCGAGAAGCGCGGAATTTAAAGTTACTGCCGCCGCCGCCATTCCGACGAAAGCCAACTTTAAGTACCCGGAGTACTTAAATAACTGAAATTTTCGCCCTCGCCATCGCGCACAGTAGTTACATACTTGCAAGCCAAGACCACGCAAACGTTGCCACTATAAACTTACACCCTTTACCACCCCACACTTCGTATTTACCACACACACAAACAAGGTTTACTCAAAAATGTCCAACTCACCATTTACTAATGCTTTAACTTAAATAAATATCATATGAAACTAATTAAATTTAAACGGACACATTGTATATTATAATTAAAATTTATTTGTTTTTATTATTTATCTATTGTATTGTTACATACAATGTGTATTGTCACTTGGAGATTGAAAACAAAAAAATCCAATACGAGAAAATGTTTTTGTTTGTTTTGTTTGTTTCCGTTTGAGGTTGTTTGTCGTGTGCACACACGGAATAAAGCTTTCTGAGCTTATTATTATTTAATTCAATTGGAATTTTTTGTTTGGTGACCATCCACTTTACCACCGTGGTATTTTCTACGTAGTTCATACTTTTACAGTTTTACATTATGACCATTATAGTATGTTGCGTTTGTTGGTTTCGTTTGGTTATTGGGTTTGTGTTGTGGGGTTTTTTCCCGTAATGCATTGCGTGATTACGTACAAGTACAAGCAAACCGTGTACATTGGACATGCTAACAATTGAACATAGCTAGTAAAGAAAAAAACTATTTTTTAGTTTGTTGGTGTAAGTAGCAATGCGCGACCTCATTTATTGAACTCCTCGCACTACAACAATACATTATTATTTTTTATGGGGGTTTATTATGACGGTGGTGATTTGTCAGGCCGAGGAGTTAATTGACGTATTACTGTTGCTAATCAGAAAATTATTTTAACAATTTTTTTCATCAAAAAACTAACAAAAAAAATTATTAAAACTAGGCAACTTTATTAACACAAAAAAAATTTTAAATTTTTAAATTTTAAATTTAATATTCCCAATGCAAATTTCCTATCTAGAATAGACCATATCAAGGATCATAACATGTTGAAGGGATGAATTAATTCACAAAGATAACAAACAGTTATTCGAAACTTGTCGAGTGAACTACAGCGGATGTCATCCCCTCAAAATAGCGCATTATTGCTGCAAGCTTTAGCAGGAACAACATGCACGCCATGCAGGATGAGGACACGAAAACTATTTTATCCCTGCAATGGTCGTATTGTTGTTATTATTAAAACGCGTAACCCTGCAGTATCATCCTCAAACATACCGCGGGCAAATATAATTTACGTATTACCCTAACCTAAAAATCTAATAACTATTAACAACACACCAATAAAACATTAATTATTGCTTAGTTTTATAAGCTAAACTTAAACAAACAAAAAAACGTACATTTAAATTACAATTTTCTGTATGACTCTTTATGACTTGATAAAATTATTCATAAGGGTAGATTATAAGGGTGCATCGTAACAATAGCGATGGTAGGTCGTTGCAACGATGGCCAAAGTAAATTTATTACAACACCACCAGCGAGTTGTATTAATTAAATAATTAAATTGCATTTTACGATGGTGCACATTAAATTAAATTAAAATTAAAATATCTATTATAAATTAAAATACTTCATTTTTTTACGTCACAAAACCTGTAGATGTAGACAATTACCTGTAATATTCTATATTAATTTTTGGTTAATTTAATTTATTTCGTCCAAATTAATTAATTACAGTTTATATTTGCGGCCCAATCAAATATTTGATTGCTAAATATTGATCAGTTCAACAAAAATCATTGCGATTGAGTCATTTGTTATGTCCAGTCTGGCTGGCGTTTGTTTCAATGTTGTTTCAATTAAATATAAACTAATATTGTTGTTTAATTATTAATGCGTGGGCGTTTCGGCGAACGCTCAGTGCTAATAATTTGCTATTATTGTGCTGTCCGCTTCGGCTAGCTCATGCATAATTTCATTATGCCGTTGGTGTCTGGCCGCGCGCATAATGTCGATGCTAATTAAATAACAAAAGAAACAAAGCAACAAAAGGCTTCGATTGTTGGCCGGCCCCGAGTTTGGCGTTTTAATTAATTAATATTGCTTTTCGAGCTTTCGAGCTTTACGCCGTCGTTTTCACTTTTGTTCGCTTGCAATATTCACATTTTGTTTTATTCGGTTACAAACTGGCGCCGAATACAAATCAAGGTAGTTCATTAATATGATTTTAATAAAGTGGGTTAAAATTAAATTCAGTCTAACTTATTTTAATAAATTAATTTAGAATTAAACGTAACGCCATCTATATGTGATAAGTTACAACTACCCACAACTAGCGCCACCTATACTTAAAAAAACTTAAAACTTGTAAAGTAGTAAAGTTTTTAACGTGGTTTTTTTTATGATTATACTAAGCTAGTAATAAATTCATTTATCAAGGTCTACAAATCGAAACTTTAACACTTTTTACAGTTTACTGCATTTGCACCTGTTTTCACACCCCTACCCCTACGCTCGTTTTTCTTAAAAAAATCTAAACCTCGACCATAAATATTTTATGCTTAAATTAACTTTGTTTGTTTTGTTTTTGTTATTAAAACTTTCCAGACTTTGGTTTTATTCTAAAATTTCATATTTTAATTTTTTTTCCAATAAATTTTTTTTTAACTTTAATACTTCTGATACATTTGATGAAAACTATGTTAAACTATAGTGAAACGAAGTAAACCGCTTAATGAACACCAACGCAGCGTCGCTCGATGTCCTGGTATTTTTTTAATTAAAAATCACCCCCGTTGTGTGGGGTTCATGTTAAAAAAAACGAACTTTTGCAGACACAATGCTCAAATTGTAATATTTACTCATCGTTACATTCAAAAATATCATTTTTTAAAAAATTTTTCTAGTTTTGCGTTTTTTTAAAAGGTTTTTGTGTTTTTTTGTGGTTGGTGCATGCATAATGGAACAATTATTACGTTTGACGTGTGCATGGCGAACGAACCATCACCACTGAAGCCAAAATTGAATCCGATATTAAAATTTACGCTATCTATAATGAAATCTTGATTGGGTAGAAGCAATAAAAATCCTCGACGCTGCGCTGCTCGCTTGCCTGAACCGTCGATATTCAGCACTCAACACAAATTCAACTATTAGAAAATAAACAACGTAAAATCACTTTTGGACTGAAAAAAAATTTACAAAAATTCATTTTTTTGTTGAGAAAAAATTGGTAATATATACCACTAACGCCATCTATGTGAATTGTTTTGTAACTAATTTCTTATTACTGTTAATGACATTTTTTTAAATTTATAGTAAATTTTAGTAAATTTCTAGCGTGATTTTAATTATAATGACCTGATTACCTTATATTGCGTTTGTTCATTGGGTTGCCTAACCGTTCTTTGTGAAAATCATCGCCGCCGGAAATAAACGAACCAGATTACCGTTATTGTTTTAAAAGGCCGCCTTAAGTGCCGATCGTTAGACAAACAATTCGCGCGCCCAACCACGCGCTCATGACTTGGATGCTATTTTGTTATATGGAGCAGCGCCGCATTAGCACAGCTCCATAATTCACCCTTTCCTCTGTTTCTCAACCCCATTCCACCTTACGCCCTCAAGCCTCAACACCACCACCACCACAGCCACCATTCTGGTATGGCGTGGTGGGTTGTAAGTGGAAGCAGGAGCGAGAAACCAAAGAAAACTTTTCTTCTGGCAAATCGAAACAATTCACAATTCACAAATTCGCATTTCGAATTTGTGTTCGCTCGGAAAATTGCAAATTAGCTACGCCTAACGAAGGAATTATGTAATTTCCAGAATTTCCTGAATCTCTACCACCAAGAAAAATTAAAACTTTTGCAAGGATTAGAATTAGTAGCAGCATAAAAAAGTTTTTACAAAACTTTGATTCTTACAAAATTATGTTTTTTAATTTTTTTTAAAAATTTAACGAAACCGAAAATATTGACGTGATTTTTGCTTTTTGGTTTTTTAAGAAATACGAGTATGAGTTTGGGGTTGGTCTTGTGATCGGGTAAGGAAAAAGGTTAACCAAGCTCCAATTTAGATGATTCATCTTAGGTAAAGTTCAGCAATTTCTGTCCCCAGAAGCCGCCGGAATCAATTTACATCTCGTTATTCAGGCACCCGGCGACGGCAACGACGGCAAACGCCAGACAACGCCAGGCGACGCCCGGCGCTTGCACGCTGATTTAACAAACCGCATTGAACGTTAAAATTTTATTCAAATTTTCCTGCATAGGTATACCGGATGAAACGTCGACATCAACGACTACATCAATATCAACACAAAACGCTACTAAATAACAAGCTCGATTATGTGATTTCTACTATAACAATGATTTTTACCAATAACGCCATCTATCGCACAATAACTAAAACTATTTATAGTTAATATTTACGTAAACAAAATGTTTTATTCCCATATTTCCCGCTATCGCGGTAATATTCGTAGCAATATTCGTGGACGAGGTTTATTGTCTTATTGAACACGGACAAATCCGGTAAATACGGAAACTTCTGAACGGAACATGGCTGGCAATTCGCCGCCATCGCCGATATTAATAATCGTAATAAAGCAAAGTAAATATAATTATGGTTTCTGCTCTTTGGCGTCTGTTTCGTCTAGAAATCGAGCGAATTTCGACTCGGTACGCTTAGTACTGAATATGTAGAACTAATCATTATGCAAATAGTTTGCGACATTTGCGATATTTGTTTTATCATAGAATTAACGGTGGAATATAGTTGCGTTTGCAGGTTTTAGTTAAAATTTTGATTTAATAATTTTTATTTTTAATTTTTGGCCAATAATTTTTAAATATTTAATTTTAATTGTAATATAATATGAGAGAATAACTTATTAGCTTTAATTCACGACAAAAATCATAAAAATCGGTTAATTATAACCCAAGTTATCTTAAATTTAAATAAAAACTTCAAATTTAATTGAAAATTCAAAGTTTTGAATTTGTACTGCGCCCACTACAAAACCAATGTGACGTCAGCAAAACAATGATGGCCGCCCGATTCTGACCAATCACAGCGTGTTACGTAGGTACAGTTCTAAGTGTACGCCCAAAATCACCTACAGCTGTTAGATATATGAAATGTTTTTGGTGTATTGTAAGTTGCATACGTTAAACTCTGAATTTTCATTTAATGCATTTAATTAAAATAAAACTTACGAATAATTTTATATACATAATATTTTAAGTTAATTTAAAATATTTATGATGTTAATTCATTAAAGTTTTTTTTAATTAAAAAAACTTACCAATAAATTCCGCATTTTTAAATTAACAATTTATATTTATGACCAACGTTTCGTAATTTCTTAATCTGTTGATGATTCTGTTTACTTTCTCGGTCGTTAGCGAGTGGAAATTTAGGTATTTAAATGACTTATAGTCTCCTTGCTCAGTGGTGGCAGAGCGTCGCGCAACCGGTACGTAAAAGAAGAAATTATTTATGAATGACTCATTAAAGCGAAACTTTACAGACTAATCCGAACTTATGTTCGCCCATTCCAAGCAACATTTTGCTTGGTTCGTTCCGTGGGCAATTATCAAGTTTCGCGTGTTGTGCTCGTATAACTTTTACCCTCAATATCAGAATCTAGCAGCCAACAAACAACCAACATTCAACGACAACGACCAACAAGTAATACTAAGCTTAACAAGAAAAAAACTAAACGCAAAAAATTATATTTGAATTCACACACTCAACCACCATAAAAAAAACAAAACATACTTTTTAATCTCAAGTTTATCATTCTATAATCACTCTAAAACTTTGCCACCACACACAAAAAAATAACCTAATTAACTTTGTTATCGAAACAAAGTTTGTACAAACTTTACGCATTATTTTTAGTGGATGATTAATGACCGTTAATTGTTTGTGCCTGTGCGTAGAGACGCGTAAAAGTAGAAGGCTCTCAAGCCTCAGTTCCAGATATTTTTTCCTCAACTGAAATTTTTTTATGAATTTTTCGGTAGGTACGAAAACACTGCATATTAACGTTCGTGCGCAAACAAACCCGAGGCGTGGAATTGAAGCAGGCGCACAAAAAATCGAAGGACTCGCATAATATCCTCTGAACCGGATCGAAAATCGGCGCCGCGTTGAAACATTGAAATGCTGAAATGTCGAAAACGCTGCATTCGAAGCTTGAAACATTGAGTAACAGTAAACTTTCCACCTCTTGTACTCGTACACATCGTGCAGGGAGAGAGGAAAAGAAGATTTTCCCGGTTTTGCCAGATACCTAGTGATATATTGAAATCGAGGCAGCACACCAGAGAATACGCAGAATCCGCACGAAACGTGAATCAAGAATCGAGAGAAAATATTAGCTTACGCGTCTCGAGACCACTATTCTCAGCGAATAGGAATAAGAAGAAGTGAACTAAAGTGAAGAACTGAAGGGTGAGTTTAGTACGAGTGTGGAAAAGAACAGGAACAGGTGATGGGTTTTACTACCAGAGAGAAAATGTTAGTAAAGAGGTGAAATCATATAGATGGAGATGTAATGTAACCAAAGATCGCATTTTATCCGCTTCAAGAAAATACAGAATTAAAGTAGTGGTGAAGAAGACGAATAAAAAAATTGATAGTACCACGAAGTAAATAACGAGTTTTCATTGTTTTTCCTAAGAAAATAAACTTAAATCTTATAATTTTTGTTATAAATGTAAAAATAACATATGCAACCCATCATACACCAAATTAAAAATAAATTTAAAAAACGGATAATTTCACCATTTCGCATTAAAATATCAACAAATATAGAAAATAAACAATAAAACATAAAGTACCTATTTATTAAAATACCGATTATACGTTAAAACTTTGTTTTATTTGTAAAATTCTAAAAAACTATAAATCAGCAAATTTTGTAAAACAGAATTTTTTTAAACAAAGATATCTAACGATTCTATTATCCGATTTTAATGATCTTAATTTTATATTAAAGCTTATTAGTCATTTAATCAAACAAATTTATAATAAATAAAAAATAATTAAAATATACGACGTAAAAATTAAATTAATTAAATTTTTTGTAACACAAAAAACTTTACTTTTAACTTTTTATCATAAATCTCTCAAAATTTTATATTTTAATTAATTAAATTTATTTAAAATATATACAAAATGTTTATAACAATATAATTTTTTTTATTAACCCTCTCAGTTTTGGTAGGAACCACTCCAAATTGTTTAGAAGTAAAATATAGGTCAGTTTTTTTTTAAATAATTTTTTTAATTTAAAATTCTTGTATTTTTTTTTCAGCAAATATTTAATGTAGGAAAATGAGTTCATTTGCAACTGCAAACGCAGTTGTGCACTATGTGCATCGCATGTTTTACCACTTGCTGTTGTATTTTCTCTTGTTTCAAAACTTTTTTCCGGTGGTTTTTTTTGCTATCTACGAGTGTGGTAACCGCAATGTACATTGCTGGCGGTTTTGTCCGCCCCCGTACAATGCGGCACACCGCACACACCTTGCCGTAATGTTATATATTTTTAATGAGCACGGCGAACACTTTTCTATCTCTTGTCGGTTTTATTTTTGCGCAAGTCAAAACACAACGCAATAAAAACATGAACATTTATTACGAATTCACAACTATTTAAAATTATTTTTTAAATTATTAAATTACTCACAATATTTTAGAAAAAAAAATTATTTGACAGTTTATAAATTTAAGCATAGATGGCGTTATTTGGTTGTAAACGTTTTTTTTTTCAATTTTAATGTTTTTAACGTGAAAAATGAACCACAAATCCTTTTTATCAGTGATTTAATACATTGCTACAAATTTCGTCAATGTTCCTCTGTCGCGTGAGTTTTTTTTTCATCGAATAAAAAACTGAATACCACAAAATGTGTCGAAGGACCGATTCGATTCCCAATATGCTTGCGGTTGGGGCTCCTTTTTCGACGCGTGATTGATGGCCTATTTGCGCATTAATTATTTTCCTCGACTCGCACATTCGACGCCTTCGCCGCCCCCGAGGCATACAACACACAACTTCCACCCCACAAACATCGTGGACTTGAATACAATTTTTTTTGTTCCCGAAAAATGTTTCACTCATAATGTATTCACTTTTATGGGCATTGTCGACGCCAGTTTAAAGCGCGTCGAAGTGAATGCGGCGCGAATTGGAAATTAGCCGATTCGATTGGCTGCGACGGCGGACAGGTCAATCAGGAAACACATCGCACGGAAAAACTGAGAGGAAAAATGGAAACACTTTCTGGCCATGTACGAAGCAACACAATGCACACTGTATTTTGCGTGTATCGTGCGCGTATTGATTTTCATCAAAGCGATAATAAATCACAGACTGTCAATAAGTTTATTATTTTGTGGAATTTCTTCGTGTTTTTTCATGTTGTAACAATTTTTAACGTTAATGCCTTCTTGTTAATGCGTTAAGAACACACTGTATAATGACGGAATAAAAGTTGGGGAAATTGATGTGATAAAACATGTTTCGAGGTAAATAAAACGCAAAAGGATGAGTGGGGCGTGTGCGTCGAGTGACAAGTAGTGCGCGATCCTAAAAGGCGCTAGCATATGCGTCGCGACGCCGGCGCCGCCGCCACTACTAACTGAACGAAAGCAAGAGGTTGCAAACCGGTGGATAAAAATAAAGTTGATGTATTTATTTACTCACGGTTCGTTTGGTATTCCCCGACGTGACTGTCGTAATGATTGATGAATTTTCCTGGAAACAAAAAATGGAAAATGTCAGATTGTGTTGAAATATCCAGAATTAATAATAAATTATTTGTAACAACAATTACGTCCATTGCATCGATTTAATTCATTAAAAGGTAAATCTAAAATTTATTGTATCAAAATTGACTAAATCTATTAACTAAAAAGGTTTAATAAATAAATAAATGAATAAAATATTTTGACCTTAAATGTAGAAAAAAAATAAAATGATTACAAGCTATTAAGTGCCATTACAAGAACATTGTTTTGATTGTAAGTCGAGAAAAGTTTTGAAACAATGATTGATTGTGTTCTTGATTCTTTCTTACATGTTTACCACGCAAAACATTTAATAATAAATTAAGAATAAAATATGTGTTTACAAAAAATCAATACGAATGTATTTTTCTAATAAAGTGAATTGAGGTAGACGGAAAAAAAGCAGAAATGTAACAACAACACGATTTGTGTAACAGAAAGTAGAAAACAAATTGATTGGTTCGGGGAACGAGTAAAGAAAATTACTAAATGGAAACGGGTTATTTAGAAAGGAAAAAATCTTGGGCTATGACAAGTATAAAATTAAAGACTGTCAAGTTACTTCTTATGTAGTATTTGATTTACAAGTGGAATTATTGTACGGTGGTTTCATGAAAAAAATGATAAATCAACCTTAAACGCTAGATAAATAATCTGTAATCAGTTTTGTAACTTGTTTTATTTATTATTAACTCACAAATATTTTTTTAATCAGATATTTTGTTAATATGCGTTAGAAATTTTAAAGGTTTTATGAAAAAAAATGTTTTGGAGGTTATAACTTCGCCATTTTGAACGCTACGTTATTCAGATATTAATTACAAATACCTGGTTAATTGAATTATGATATTTTGATTACAAACATAATATTTTGGAATCGTAAAGTTGTATAATCAAGATTTAAGTGTGACAGGTAATTGATTGTTAAAATATGGCTTTAGGGCATTTTTATGCTATAAATCTTCTATTTTGGTATTTAGATGAATAATATATTTAATGCATATGGATATTAAGTTTATTTATTAAATTTTATGCATAAAATATTTTTTTTAAAGTTGGGAAATTTTATATTTGAGTTTAAAATGCAAAAGAATGGTAAAAGTTGTTAAAATATTATTTTTCTTTGAATTTGTGAATGTAACTCCGCCATTTTGAATGTTTGGTTGAACATTTTTTAAACACAATTAGATAATTAGTTGGTATATCATATTTTGATAAAGAATTGTTTCTATTATTACTGTAAAATTTTATATTTGAGTTTAAAATGCAAAATATTAGGTAAAAATTGTCAAAATATTATTTTTCTTTAAATTTGTGAACGTAATTTTGTTGTTATTAATGTTAATTAATTAAAATTTTTAAAACAAATTAATAATAAGTAGGTTTATAACATTTTAATTAGCAAATGTTTTTGTTGAGTTTGTAAAATGTTATTTTTATGAATAAAGTACAATAAACTAGTTATAAGTTGAAAAAAGTTTGTGAACATTTGTCATTATTCCAATTTTTAATAATGTAAAGGAATAAAATTTAAAGAAAACTAAAATATTAACTTCTTGTATCAAGAAGTAAGAAACTATGAGCTGGGTATCAAAGAGAACTAAAGGTTTAAGTTTACAAATAACATGTCAAAACTTGTAGTCGCTATTCTGGTTCATAGCACACAATACAAAGTGTTCATGGCCTTTAAACAAATACAATTGTAATCGAAATTTCGTTGTGTTTTGCTTGAATTAGTGACTTTGCGCTGTGTACGGGTTAGTGACGTGTGCGCCAGTTTTATGTTTTGTGTGAAACAGCACAGCCATTACCTCTGAATTACATATAAGTGTGTTTGAAGCCAAACACGACTTCAACCCCCAACGCTGGCTTTCTCCATTTCCGTGCTGCTGGCAATGCTTTTGCCGGTGCTGCTGCTGCTGAGCAGAGGTTGTTGCATTGTACAGTGTCATGTATTGTCGCGATGTGTCGTATTCGGCGAGGCGGTCGTAACGTAAGAATGCAGGCGCTGCCGCCTCTTTGAGGCAAGAGAGCAGGCGAAATTAAAGCAAACACTACGGCAAAACGCCCCGGCCGGAAACACGAGAAGACAATTATTGCACACGCGTGTAATTCTCCATTTCCTACAAGAACGACGTATTCACGTCAATGACACTGACAGCATAGTGACAGTTAAGTTTAACTCTAACGCCATCTCGCGCACAATAGCTGTTAACACACTGTGGCGGTATTTTTTGATAAAAATTTAATGAAATCATTAAGACTTTTAGATTTTAGAGGTCTTTGCGATGTTAATGTTAAAGCGTTAGCGTAAAACCTCCTTAGTGTTTGTGGATGGAAGTGGTGGTGCTGGAACCGGTGTCGGTGGAGCGTTTGGGTTTTACGACCCACGCTCACGAGTTGATGACGACCGGAATGCAATTCTTTTACGACTCCAAATGGCGCCGCTCGCTTCCGCAAAAACCACCCCACCCACTTTAACCCGCGCTTCGTGTGACGCGTTACTCATCTGAAAGCTACCATTTCGCCATTTTATCATCCGCCATCTTTTGATACTGATCTCGTTCTTATTGAATCGTGAAATGGAAACGTTAAACAAAACACTAACTCTGTTTGTTAGTTTTTAAGTTTAGGGGTGGGATTGAAATAAAACATAAAAACATTTTTCTAATTTATGTTTTCAGACGAAGGGGTGGAAAGCGAAAGAGTGGGTGGGCGGTTGATATGTGATGTGTGATGATCGAGAGCGGATGGGACATTAAACGGATGTGCTTTGCATTTTGTAGTAGACGTTTCGGTATGATAAAACGCGATATGTGATAGATTATCGCGGCTTTTCCGCGTTTCCCGCAGGGGGTGCATTAAATTAACATCATCGATTCGTGACGTTCGTGACCGGACATTCACAACTCGAATTAATACCCAAGCAACATCACACGTTTACAAAATAATTACACATAACGTTTTTTACGCGCAA
>JARJDS010006831.1:0-12453 GCA_030264155.1 Atheta pasadenae
GCCGTATTGGTAATACATAAATTATTTAAACAATACACATCAAATTAAAATAAATGAAAGTGATGTTTCGGAATAAAGGAATATATAGCCAAGCATGCAGCCGAGCAATCATAATCAACTTTGTGAAGTGATTACGTCGGTGATTCACACACGAAGCACGCTTCACTGCCGCACAACAACAAATATAATAATAATAATAATTTATAAACATTAGAATACAAAAAAACGAAACGACGAAATTTCGTTAGTTTTCGACACTGACAACTAAACGTAATTGAAACAATTTATACGTTTGCGAAACACAACACATTATAAAACAAGAAAATATAAACATTTTGTTTCTTACACACTTCATAGCCTTCGTTTGTTATTTCTATTTTTATTACTTTAGCGGTTGTAGTGTTAAAGCCAAAGCTTCAAGCTTCTGTTCTTGACGAAGCAACAACAACACGTTCTCGGATTACATTAAACACTTTCTAATGTTTGTAAGTGAGGAGAGGAGTTTGTTGCTTATTGTACCTTTTGCATTACAATTTTATAATTTACTATAAGCGTTGTTGTTTTTTATTTAAAAATTTGACGAAATTCATCATTTTGTCCAAAAAAAATTCAATTAATTAGTTTTTTTGTTGGTAAATTACATTAATAGTAATCGTAATGTTTCTTGATCGGTACTTATTTATTGTTTATCACACTTACCGAACCAATCGTGCTTCAGGTGTTTTTTTTGTTTCGTTAGTTGGTACATTGCGTGTCGCATAGAGCGAAGTAAATCGAGGAAATAAAAACCATTCAAGGTTTTGCTTGATGGCGATGTCGTGCCGAGCCATGCCATTGCAAAATCAAGCACGGTTCATTTATTATTATTACTATCACAACTTTGGACGTGTAACAAAACACAGCCTTTCGAAATCTTTCAAAGGTTATTGAACACTTGGACATTCGTTCCGTTTCGTTTTCTACGTTTTGTACATTTTCGACGGATTCAAACCGGACCATAAATTTATTCCATATCCGGATGTGTCAATAATTTATTACCGGAACTATAATAAACTTGAAATAAATTAGTTTTTATGCAAAATATTTTCTTTTTGCATACATTTTTTTAACTAATTTTTTTATTTCTAGTTTGGTATGACAATGTTATATGACCCAGCACGAAAAAAAGAACTTTCTGCAACATTCAACGCCGAACGTGATGCGTGTCTCAAATGTTTCGAAAAATGGAGCGAAACGGATCAGGTCGAGTTCGTCGAAAATCTCCTGGCGCGGATGTGCCACTATCAACACGGCCACATCAACTCCTATCTCAAACCGATGCTACAACGAGATTTTATTTCTTTATTACCTAGTAAGTTATTTACTTTTCACAACAATTTTATTATGAAAATACTAAAAATATATATATTTTCTTTAATTATAGAAAAAGGTTTAGACCACGTGGCAGAAAACATTTTATCCTACCTGGACGCTGAAAGTTTATGCGCTGCCGAATTAGTATGTAAAGAATGGTTGCGCGTCATCTCGGAAGGAATGCTCTGGAAAAAACTAATAGAACGTAAAGTACGCACCGATTCTCTCTGGCGTGGTTTAGCCGAGCGTCGTCAATGGATCCAATACTTATTTATCCCTCGTCCTGGAGAAAATCACCGCCCCCATACGTTTTATCGATCTTTATACCCGAAAATCATACAAGACATCGACAGCATCGAGAGCAATTGGCGTAATGGCCGCCACATTCTACAACGCATCAACTGTCGCAGCGAGAATAGTAAAGGTGTTTATTGCTTGCAATACGACGATCAGAAGATTGTTAGCGGATTGCGTGACAATACCATCAAAATTTGGGATCGCAGCACGCTGATGTGCACGAAAATACTCACGGGGCACACGGGTTCCGTGTTGTGCTTACAGTACGACGATAAGGTGATTATTAGCGGTTCCAGCGATTCCACGGTTCGCGTGTGGAATGTCCAATCGGGTGAGATGGTGAATACGTTGATACATCATTGCGAGGCTGTGTTACATCTAAGGTTTAATAATGGCATGATGGTGACTTGTTCAAAGGTTTGTTTTTATTATTGATTTTTCTAAATTTTGACAAAAATAATGAAATTAATTATTTGTTGTTTAGGATCGGTCGATTGCCGTGTGGGATATGACGTCTGAATCTGAGATTACCTTACGGCGTGTTCTGGTTGGTCATCGAGCTGCTGTGAATGTGGTGGACTTTGATGAGAAATACATTGTGTCAGCTTCCGGGGATCGAACAATTAAAGTTTGGAATACGTCGAATTGCGAGTTTGTGCGTACGTTGAATGGTCACAAGCGCGGAATTGCGTGTTTACAATATCGGGATCGTCTGGTTGTTAGTGGTAGTTCAGATAATACGATAAGGTACTCTTTAGGTAAAGTTTGGTTATGTTGGTTTTTAATCTTTTTTTTGTATTTAAATTTGTAGGTTATGGGATATTGAGTGTGGGACATGCATACGAATATTGGAAGGTCATGAGGAGCTGGTTCGGTGTATACGTTTCGATTCGAAACGCATCGTGAGCGGCGCCTATGACGGCAAGATCAAAGTGTGGGATCTGATCGCGGCGCTGGACCCTCGCAAACCGGCCAACGCTCTGTGCCTGCGCACGCTGGTGGTGAGCAATCCAATGGCTAGCGATTGCAATGCGAACTAATCTATAATTTGTTTGTATTTTACGCTTTGCAGGAACATACCGGACGGGTTTTTCGACTACAATTCGACGAGTTTCAAATTGTGAGCAGTTCGCACGATGACACGATTTTGATCTGGGACTTTTTGAATTCGTCCGAAAACAACACGCCGAAGAACAATACGAGTAATTCGACGCAGATGTCGTCGACTCGCAGCCCGTCGCGTAAGTTTTGAACTTTTAACTTAAATCCCAAGTTTATGTTTTTTAAAAGTAAAATTGTAGTCTTTTGTTTTAAAATTTAAAGTATATTATTTATTATTTTATTTTTATAGCAACATTTGAAGACTTTTGATTTAATTCTTAACCTCTGTGTTAATCTCGGTGTCTTTATCGTTGGATGGTGTGAGAAGATACGGTGCTCAATTAATACCATCATCACCAACCAAATGCCCAAACTCAAGCACACGACTTCGTTTCATTGTGAGATTGTTGCAGCTTTCGAGTGATACGACGCGGATAAGAAGCCGCGCCCACTTGGTGCGAAGCCACGCCTACTTTGTTCGAAGCCACGCCCGCAAGATGTCGTTGTTTCACCTGTTGAAACGCTGATAAACAAAACAACAAAAAAATGAGTTCGGTTGCAATTTATTCTTCAGTAATTGGACAAGAGTCTTATTTTGACTTCTAGAATTTTGAGTTCCAGCAAACAGTTTTAAGGTTAAAATAATTGTTTCTGGTTAGTTTGTGGTTATGCATTGTTGTAATGTGGACAAGTGTAAACGATTTTCGGATGCGACAAAGCATGCTGGACATTTGTTTTGAACGCATCTCTGTATTTCATAAATTTTCGGATGTATCACATCACACACAAGCTAAGTTTTAGTAATTGATGGCGGTAATCGATAAAATAACGATGGTGAGTAATTTTTTTTAGATGTAAGACGCCTCGTGGACACTTGAACTCGTGGACGATAGATGTATAGTTATTATTTTTGAAGTTTTTAGGAATTATATTTAAATTTATGGCATTCGTTTGTTTTTATACGTTCTAAGAGGTATTTGTATTATAGCATAATTTAATTCTGAACAACAACAATCAACAAAGGTTATGTCTGCGCGGCTATGGAGAGCTGACATGGACATTAGACAATTTCATTTTGTAAGAATTTTGAGATGAGTAGTCATTTTAAGAAATTTTATCGCATTGTTATTGCTTTACGTCGTTAGGGATTTATTTTGTAGGCGTCGTATTTTATTTTTTCCAAACACTCACAAAATCATCACGAATGTGATGTGACTATGAAATTGAGAAAATAAGGTTAGGTTTTGATGAAGAATTCAGTAAGGATTGAGGCAGGCGCGATTTACGAAAATCTACATGTAATCTTTTTTGTTTTTCGGCCGTATTTGTTGTGCAGCAGTTGCATTTATGTATGTATAAATATTTATAACAAAAAATGCACTGATAGTGTTAAAAAAATTTCAAACAAATGGGAGGGAAATGAAGAAAACGTGGTAAATTAATGTGCGACATTGAATATTGATATCGATTTGTAAGAATGGATTTTATGTACGATGCTGCATTTTTTATTTAACATTTGTGAAGGAAAATAATTGAAACTTATTATTTATCTGCAACCATAGTGGCAAAATAATGTGTATGGATTCTAGCCTAAAAATTTATTGAGAAACATGAGCTTTTTGTGATAAAAATGAGAAAATAAAACTGAATGAAGTACAACTGTACAACATATTTATATTTGTTTAAAACAATTTACTTATTCCCAACTAAATTTTATAATACTGTTTTCAGTTTTCTGTACGATTCAATAAACATTTTTGCTGCCACTGTTATTTACGCCACAGTTATTGTGTGTATACTGGGATGCCTACAATAAAATCATTTCAGTACATCAAAAATATAACAGTGTTTGTATGGTTTATTTAGTGTACATGTATAATATTTATAAATTTAACCTAAAAACTTATTTTTGTTGCTTTAATTACCTTGGTTTTTATTGTTAAAGTCTTTAAATTTCGTTAATTGTAACAAGTTTCTACTGCGCAGACGCGGTACCGGTAATTGACAGCCGGCTCACAACTACACACTAAACTAAAGTCTCGTGACGACGCGTTTTGATCACTTACACCATTACACCAGTGTTTTGCATCTTTTCCGCCTCGGTCTAGCAGTGGCAACAAATCCGGCGGCGAGAACGACGACTGCGGAGAGTCTGTTCGTGATCCTATCGATAAATCGTGTGTGTGCCGACGCTGTGAGACCACCGTCGTCGGTTACGTTTCTTATCTCTCGTTGCAAACACGCCGAGCCATCATCGTCCCGACGTCACCGACGCGATCTGCAAGAGCCGCAAGAAGTGCACACAAATGAACTCCTGCGAAAATGGCTGATGAACAGGTACAATTGGTGCAATCACCACAATCAGAACCAGTCTTCCTATTGTCCACAACCGCGCTTATTGTCGCGTTCCTAATTCAAACCTAGTACACTTAGTTTTAAGTTTAGCTGTTCTTTTGTTTTGTTTTACAATAAATGTTTTCTGGTGCAGGAAATCAGGCAGTTGGAGCTATTATGCAAGCAGCTGTACGAGTCGCAGGACACTGCAGTGCGCGCGAAGGCCGAGAATGGCCTGGTGGTGTTTCAAGAAGGCCCCGACGCGCTAACCAAGTGCCAGGTTCTGTTAGACAGAGGTGACTCGTGCTATGCTCAACTACTGGCTGCAACAACACTCACCAAGCTAGTTTCACGCAGTGCACAAGGATTGAGTTTGCAACAGAGAGTCGACATTAGAAATTATGTCCTTAACTACTTGGCCACAAGACCTAAATTACCTCCATTTGTGGTGCAAGCTTTGGTTTCTTTGTTTGCAAGAATTACCAAACTCGGCTGGTTTGATACACATAAAGAAGATTATGTTTTTCGAAATGTTGTTGCTGATATATCCAAATTTTTACAGGTAATTACAAAAACTAACCTCAGAATAATAACCTCCAAATTAATACTGTTTTGTAACAATTCATTAAAAGTAAAATTTTCTTGTTAATTTCAGGGGTCAGTAGAGTATTGTATGATTGGAGTCCAACTTCTTTCACAACTCACATGCGAAATGAACCAAATCAGCGAAGTGGAGGCGAATCGATCGCTAACGAAACATCGTAAGATTGCGTCGTCGTTTCGCGACACGCAATTGTTTGAAATCTTCCGCCTTTCCTGCTCGTTACTGGGCACTGCGCGGGAAAATTGCAAGAATTTAAATTTCAACGATGAGGCGCAGCACGGGTTAATGACACAATTATTAAAACTGGCTCAGAATTGTCTAACGTTCGATTTTATCGGTACATCCACGGACGAATCGTCTGACGATTTATGCACGGTGCAAATCCCAACCAGTTGGCGGCCTGCATTTCTTGATTTCACGACGTTAAAACTTTTTTTCGACATGTATCATTCATTACCCAACACGCTATCGTCACTAGCGTTGTCTTGCCTTGTTCAAATTGCTTCAGTGCGCCGTTCACTCTTCAGTAACACCGAACGCGCCAAGTTTTTGACTCATTTGGTAAACGGTGTTAAACATATTCTGCAAAACCCGCAGGGGTTGAGTGATTCAGCAAATTATCACGAGTTTTGTCGACTTCTTGCCAGACTAAAATCGAATTATCAACTTGGCGAATTGGTGATGGTTGATAATTATCCAGAAGCAATACAATTAATTGCCAAATTTACCGTACAAAGTTTACAGGTAATTATTCTTACATTTTTTTTACATTTCACCTTAAAATTTTATGAAAGTGAGGTGAATAATATTTTTGAAAATTATTTTCAAGATGTGGCAGTTTGCACCAAATAGTGTGCATTATCTCCTAAGTTTATGGCAACGCATGGTCGCTTCAGTGCCGTATGTGAAAGCAACAGAACCGCATTTATTGGAAACTTACACACCGGAAGTAACCAACGCGTATATCACATCTAGGTTAGAATCCGTCGCTGTGGTGGTACGCGATGGTTTGGAAGACCCAATTGAAGATTTAGGTATGGTGCAACAACAACTCGAACAGCTTTCTGTGATTGGTCGTTGTGAGTATGAGAAAACTTGCACGTTATTGGTGCAACTTTTCGACCAATCGGCGCGAACCTATCAGGAATTGTTAGCGAATCAAACGCAACAAATTGAAATTAATATACAAGAAGGTAATTTACTTTTAATCTAACTTTACATAACTTTAGTTTGCTTATTTAACGTTTAATTGTAATTATCTATATATTTGTGTTCAGGTCGATTAACTTGGTTGGTTTACATCATCGGCTCTGCGATTGGCGGACGTGTTTCGTTCAATAGCAATGAGGAACACGACGCCATGGATGGTGAATTGGTGTGTCGCGTGTTGCAGCTGATGAATTTAACTGATTCGCGTTTGGGGCAAGGTGGTTGTGAAAAATTAGAGTTGGCTATGCTTAGTTTTTTCGAACAGTTTCGTAAGATCTACGTTGGCGACCAAGTTCAGAAAAACTCAAAGGTATATCGACGGCTTTCTGAGGTTTTGGGGTTAAATGACGAAGCGACTGTTCTGAGTGTTTTTATTAGGAAAATGTAAGTAACAATTTACACTAGAAATATAAACCAAAACGCTGCTTTTATTAGTAATAAAATTTTAATTTAATCTGATTTTTGTATTTTAGAATCACAAATTTGAAATATTGGGGTAGAAGTGAACAGATCATCAGTCGAACTCTACAACTCTTGAACGATCTGTCCGTGGGGTATAGTTGCGTACGTAAGCTGGTCAAACTCGACGAGGTTCAATTCATGTTGAACAATCACACGAGTGAACATTTTCCTTTTCTGGGCAACGCGGTCGCCATCACGGAGATGCGATGTCGCTCAATGTTTTACACCTCCTTAGGCAGGTTACTAATGGTGGATTTGGGTGAGGATGAGGATCGGTTTCACACTTTTATGATTCCACTTACAAGTAAGTTTATTTGACTTTCAAATTACAATTATTGTAATTGTTTGTGGTTAAGGTTTGAATATTATAGGTACTATATATCATTTCTTTTTTCCAGCATCGTTTGAACGTCTAGGAAATTTATTCGCAACGGTTGATTCGCCGATTTTCGTCGAAGACGAAGCCAAGAAAGCGCTGATTGGTTTGGCGCGTGATTTGCGCGGTTTGGCCTATGCGTTCAACACGAAAACGTCCTACATGATGCTGTTTGATTGGGTCTATCCGTCGTACACGCCTATTTTGTTGAGCGCCATTGAGATGTGGTATCATGATCCGCAGGTGACAACTCCAGTGCTGAAACTGTTCGCCGAACTCTTACAGAATCGCAGCCAGCGATTACAGTTTGATGTTTCGTCACCGAATGGGATTCTTTTATTCCGGGAAGCTAGTAAAATTATTTGTAGTTATGGTACGTGTTAAGGGTGTTGAGGTTATATTGTACTAATAATAATTAATCTTAATTTATAGGTAGTAGAATATTAAATGTGGAAGTTCCCAAAGAACAAACGTATCCGTTGAAGTTGAAAGGCATCTCAATTTGTTTCTCGATGTTAAAAGCAGCTCTATGCGGCAGTTATGTGAACTTTGGTGTTTTTCGGCTCTACGGCGATGAAGCCTTAGACAACGCGTTGAATATTTTCGTCAAATTGTTACTGTCCATACCACAGTCTGATTTATTAGTAAGTTTTATTTGACATTTATAAAGTTAAGTTTACGTTTATTAAAACATAACCTATTTTCAGGACTTTCCAAAATTATCACAAACATATTACCTGCTATTGGAGTGTCTAACACAGGACCATATGAGTTTCTTGTCGACGTTGGAGCCGCACGTTTTCCTCTACATTCTCTCCTCGATTTCGGAGGGTCTGACTGCCTTAGGTGCGCAACTGAACAACTACACAGGTTTGTGCAGTTCAGGGACACACAGCAATAAATCCATCATTGCATTTGTTTTGTTTTTAGTTTTTATTCAGTTTTCAAATTCTGTGTCTAAAATCTAGATATTAGATATTTGAATATTAGACATTAGAAATGGGGGCAAAATTTTGTGTTGAAAAACAAACAAAAATTTATACCTGGGCTTTGCTTTTTTTGGTTAAATTTTTGCTAAATTGTTGAAATTTGATCGAAATTTGTGTTTCTGTGCTGCTGTCTCTGACTGTACATACTAGTCGTGACTTATTGTAAAAATTTAATTAACGCATGCGCATCATTACGCTTTTTTAGGTTAAAAACCATCAAAATATTAAGATGTATGTTTATATGTGTGTTTTAGATACGACGGTGTGTACTGGATGTTGTACCTCATTGGATCATATAGTAACGTATTTATTTAAACAATTAACACAAAAACGTAAGTTATTTTACATTTATTATTATAAAATCAAAATGTTTGTTTGTTACATTGTTAATTTGTGTTTGTGGTTATAAACAGCGTTTCCTGGAAAGAAAAATCGCGTTGGAATGGCGCCATCTGGAGATATGTTTTTGCAAGTGTTGGAAGTGCATCCGGAGATTTTGCAGCAGATCCTCAGTACCGTACTGAACGTCATCATGTTTGAGGACTGCCGTAATCAATGGTCAATGTCACGCCCTCTGTTGGGGTTGATTTTATTAAATGAGGAGTATTTTAATCAGATGCGTGAAAATATTATTCGTAGTCAACCTCCTGATAAGCAAGCCGCAATGGCGCAATGGTTTGAGAATTTGATGGAGGGTATTGAAAGGAATCTATTAACAAAAAATCGGGATCGGTACGTATTCTATTTTTAATTTTTTGACGTTTTAAGGTTATGGCAAAACTAACATGGTGTGGTGTGTTGTGTTGTAGGTTTACACAAAATCTATCAATGTTCCGCCGAGATATCAACGATTCGTTGAAAGGACCCAACGTAAACACGTCGGTTAGTGATATGATGACATCATAGTGATCTATAAAACAAACGCGTAACTAACAAATATCTATTACGATGCATGCGCGGTTTGTGCTGTGTTGCCGCGACAACTGTAACCTCAAAAGCAAACGCAATAATTTTTATCACATTGATTCTTTTACTACCAAAAATGACTACTGGACCGAAATGATGGGAATTAATCGCGACGCGTTATTTTAATTTGCAAAACTTGACCACGGAGTGTAGCACTTAGGTAATTTTATTTTTTCATTAATTTTCATTGATTTTTTTTTCTGTGGAGATGGTATCCAATCGAATGCTGACGCATAGCATCTGATGAGGGATGAGATGAATAAAGGTATATGTAATTTTGCATCGATTTTCCAAGATTTGTATTTGCCAACCGAATGGTGGTAACCGACTGCATTTGTAATGTGTGTGTACATACTCTGTGTTACTGATGATTAGATATAAATTATAATTGATGTGTTGTGTTGTTGTGTATTACGATGAGCGTGTGAAGGGTATGCATGCTGGTAAGGGGTTGTCCCATGTACCGTCGTGGCAATATCTTTTGTGGAATTTAAACACGTCGGTTATTGATTCATCTTTAAATCCTCGCAAGTATGCACAATTTGTTATTGCGTACGTTGCTTCTTGAGGGTTTTGACATGTAACTTGTGCACCGTGAAGATAACATCTGACGTCGAGGGATGTGGTTGATGTTATGGACGCACACGTTGACCGCACTGTACTAGAAGCCCTTGGAGTTGTTGGTAAACCATCGCAATCGGATTCATCTGAACCATCGTAGCAATCATTGTGTCCGTTACATTTTAAGTTTTGGTTGATGCATGCGCCATATTTACATCGAAACGCAAATATTGGACATTGCATTGTTGAACATTTTGGATTAGTTTCGTCTGAAGCGTCTTTGCAATGGGGCACGCCGTCACAAAAGTTGATATCGTCGATGCATTCACCGGATTCACATTGGTGTTGGAAATCACTGCGAAATGTAAGTAATTATTGTTTTATTTTTTAAGTGAAAGGCCGTAAAAGAGGCTTATTTTGGAAAATTTTGTCTGCAATACTATTTCAAAATAGCAGCTGTAACGATGACGTGTTTTTTTTAAATTCTAGAGTGTTTTTGGGCATTATTTACCTGCATTGTTGTGGTTTTGATGACTCATTACATTGTTTTTCATCGGATCCATCCAAACAATCGTTGTTGCCGTCGCAACGTAGGTTACTGTTAATGCAAGCGCCATAGTCGCATCTGAACGCAAAACGCGGACATTTTGTTATCAAACAAATATCTACAGTCTCGTCAGAAGCGTCCGAACAGTTTGGGGTGCCGTCGCATATGTTTATATCGTCGATGCATTCACCGGATTGACATTCAAATTGGAATTTCCTGCAAATAAAAATCGTAAGTAAGTCTGCGAGCATTAATTACCCTTAATACAATTTACCCGCATTTGTAACTGATTTCGTTACGAATTGTTCTGTTGCAAAGATATGTACTTTCATCAGAGTTGTCTATGCAATCTTTGTAGCCATCACATACAAAATCTTTGTTTATGCAAGCACCGTATGAACATCTAAATGCATATTCTGGACATCTATTAAGAAGAAACACACTAGTTATTATTTAAACTTATTATTTAATGTTTGGTTGGTACCTACGGAAGGTACGAACAGTTGAGTTCATCTGAACCACAAGGACAATCAAATTTTCCGTCACAAATTAAGTCCTCAGACACACACCTTTTTTTACACTGGTATTCGTCATCCGCGCATCTAAGTTTGATTTTTCTAGGCTTGCTTGACACAACTAGAACTAATATTCACATAAGTAAGTTATTAATGTTAATTTATAGGCAATTGTGGTTAAAACTTACAGTTAACACTTAAGACAAACGCGAAAGTACAAAACGACGTGAATAAATTCATCTTTTTGTATTTTGGTGGTAATTTTTTTGGTTGACAGATTTAATGCGGGTAACTAAGAGTTTCTGCGGTTATTAAGTTGAACGGAAACGTGTTGATTGTATTTAACTATTGGCTGACAACTGCTGTGATCTGATAGATTGATGAGTGGGTTTGTTGGAAATCCCCATGACTTTGAAACCTGTTATTGCTTTATTACGCATTAATGTGTTGGTGTTTACGGATTCACAAAGTGTCGAGAAATGCATTCCACGTATTGGGTACAATCATAAATTTGTAAATTGGCAAGTTTATAATTATACTAGCATTCCTACACATAATTTTGTTTGTCCTTCAGCTTAGTTAATTGTCATTGAAGATGCAGGGCGTGCAGGAATCAGGAACTTGAGTTTTTGTTTGAACTCAAATCGCAAATCGTTGGAAAGCATTATATTAGTAGCATTCTCCAGGAATGGTAAATAGCGCAGTGGACAAGAGGCCGCTTAGTGATCGGAAGGTACTGGGTTCAAGTCTCGTTGAAGGTGTTTCTCCTTTTTGTAATTAAATAAGAAGTTAGTAGCTTCAATGTTAAATTGAAGTATTTTATTTTAGCCTTCAAAGTTGGGCAATATCTTCGTAATTTTCAAACATGTCTTTCTAAATTGGCCACAACTTTTTCCCATTAACTGCAAATTCACTTCTCTAATTTTTCCTATACAGTCTAAGAGTTGTACTTTAACGTATGACCAAATTCCATCCATAAATATTCCCCGAAGTATTTTATTTAAGCCTTCAAAGTTGGGCAATTTCTTCGTTTTTTCCAAACACGTTTTTCTAAAATGGCCACAACTTTTTCCCATTAGCTTCAAATTCACTTCCGTAATTTTTCCTACACAGTTTAAGAGTTGTACTTTAACGTATGA